>SEYY01012028.1:97500-107500 GCA_009176605.1 Armadillidium nasatum | reverse complement strand
TCTTTGTCAATGTGATCGAAGGCCCAATGACCCAGAAGGACTGGCCTGAAGGGGATCATCACTCGAACCCTTAAGGGAACATTAGCTAAAGTACGTAGTAAGCGAAGTAATGAAGAAAGGAAAAAATGAATATAAAATAAAAAATAAATAAAATGTAATAAAATAATGATATTCAAGATATGATTACTAATGTAATTGAGGAATAAAAGAAACGATTTAAGTGGAAATAATAATGTGCAACAAAGCAAACTGAATAGTATTATAAACATGAATAATTTATAATAATATTCATTTATCATCACTGGACGAAAGTAGAGGAATATAAAGAATAAAGATGCCAAAGGGGTGAGACAAAAAGATTAGTTATATATATATATATATATATATATATATATATATATATATATATATATATATATATATATATATATATATATATATATATATATATATATATATATATATATATATATATATATGCAGGCAGGAAGACAGAGTTAAAGTACAAACAGAAAAACGGAAAAAGATACATAGAAAGATAGTGAGAGACAGGAGAAAAGAAAGCTCGAGAGAGAGAGAGAGAGAGAGAGAGAGAGAGAGAGAGAGAGAGAGAGAGAGAGAGAGAGAGAGAGAGAGAGAGAGAGAACACTGAACCCGGAGAGGTGGTAATGGAGTTGAATCGAACTTCGAATGGAGTCCTCAGGGAATACTTTGGCAAAATTCGGAAAAGAAATATCGAAGAAATGAAAATATGAACGCAAAGAGCGTCTGTCGGCCTCACTCCCTCTCCCCCACCCCCTCTCCCCATTCTCTCCTCCCGACCCTGTCCTATCCAAAACATCACTCCTCGCTCCCTGATATCACTCTTTTTTCTTTTAATCCATTCCGTTTAATACTGCCCTTCTATTATTAAGTTCAGAGTTGGAAGATTATTAGCGGCCGCTTGCAGTAAACGCTGAAATGCAACACGTTTCACTTTACGATAAGGAAAATATATGGCCTCAAATGTTCGTTGCGACAGAAAAAGGAAGAAATGCCTTATGGGTCACCATATCAGTCTTCCAGTTTTAGTTCCTTCTCTCTCTCTCTCTATATATATATATATATATATATATATATATATATATATATATATATATATATATATATATATATATATATATATATATATATATATATTACTCTAATGTTAAAAATAGGGCCTCCGTTTTTCTGGATCCAGCAAACTTTGTTGTTTTAGTTTAGAATCTGCCACGAATAAAGCTTCTTCACCATTTCTATATATAATTTTGTTAATATTTCCCATACTTTTTATTATTTCCTCCTTCTAAAATCTGGTCACATCACACAAACTTGAGGAACACCTTTCTCAAAACAATGCCATTCTTATTTGCCATCTTCTAATATATATAAAGATTCATTGTTCTTATTATAATGGGATTAAACTGCTCCAAATCTTCCTCTATGTTTTCTGATCATAAAACCACCTTATGAATGTTTCTTATCTTACTTTTTCAGAATCTTTTACATAGTAAAACAATTAAAGGTAAAAAGTTCTTTCGAGTTCCATAAGTCTCCTCCAAAATTCATATCTGGTATGGAAAAGAAAACTTTTCTTTTAAATAAGGCGTGCAAACATTGAGCAGTGACAAAAAATAAATATAGTGATATAATATAAAAATGTGATGAGGCAAAGATCTTTGGACAAAGATCATACTATTTGCGTCATAAAACCCTTTTAATGGATGTGTTTCCAGAAATTAAATTTAAAAAAAATACCAGAAATTCTGAAGAATACGAGTAGAATATATTTAAGAGAAAAGACACAAGGAACGTTTTTATTGTGCTTTTAAGGATGGCAGAAATTTTTTTGCAATGGAAATACTTTGAACAGAGTAAAACACAAGATCGCTATGAATAAATTAAAGTGCTTGAAAATTGATGAGAACGATTTGATTATAATTTGAAACCATTACTGATTAAAGAGGGCAACTTTTGAACGGGAAGATGAAGATTCAGAATAGAAGCGTGATGAGAGAAGTATCAGACAGGCTATGTGATGTCACGAGATGTGCTCTACCTTTATAGGGAGATTATTTTGAAAGAAATGAAGAAAAATAAGTGGCAAAATAGGTGTATCAGCTAAAAAGCAAGTAAGTAAAATTTTTAATTGTTCCTCTATGGAAGAATTAGTATAAAATAGAGGCATGATGCAACATATCATTAAGTTTAACATACTTAGATTTCATAAATGGCGATCGATGAAATAAAACATTTGGAGGCGTAGAGAAAAACCTCAAACTTTAAAAAGAAAAAATTTATTAATGTGTGTAGTCTACATTGCTATAATAGTGTGCTGTATGAATGGAATTTACAGGCAGCTGCAATGTAGTTAATAATAAACTCCAAAAGTCTCATGATCAGAAATTGTATCTAATAAGTGGATACTCGAAAGAACGAACACTTCAAAGAAAATTAAAAAGCTTATAAGGTAATAATAGATCATGTTTCTGAGAAATATTATGAAGGAAAATCAAAAATGTGTTAGTCATTTGAGAAAAATTTCCTTCCATAAATGACAACGTCTAAAGGTGCTACGAAAAATGTGATAACTCATATATATATATATATATATATATATATATATATATATATATATATATATATATATATATATATATATATATATATATATATATATATATATATATATATATATATATATATATATATATATATATATATATATATATATATATATATATATATATATATATATATATATATATATATATATATATATATATATATATATATATATATATATATATATATATATATATATAGAGAGAGAGAGAGAGAGAGAGAGAGAGAGAGAGAGAGAGAGAGTCAGATTGAATGAAGGGAAAAGGAATGAGAAGAGGAAACAAATATTTCATTTTGTTAAAAAAAAAAATAGTGAAATAAATAATAAAAAGTCATTTTATAATTGCAATTTACAAAAGAGAAACAACCTTTGAATGGGAAAAATAAGCTGGAGAGAACAATATAAGAATGTTATGTTGATTTGACAAAAGTTAAATTGGGACCAATTAATTGCTCCCAAAATTGTTTTCACTTGTTTTATACTAAGAGTTTCGAACTGCATTAGAAAGTACTTGCAGCTTTTCTGATCCACGAAACTTATTTAAAAAATTAAGGTTTGGAAACTTTTAACTAAATACTGGGGATGAATATCAAATGTTTTTTCTCCGTGAGACTCTATGAACAGAAGTACTTACATACTGTATATATATATATATATATATATATATATATATATATATATATATATATATATATATATATATATATATATATATATATATATATATATATATATATATATATATATATATATATATATATATATATATATATATATATATTCTTTCTCTCCGTGACTTTCTCTGTGATTTCTTTCTGGTCGTCTTATAGCAGCCAAAATAGACGGCCACCGTTCTTCCTTTAAATCTATAAATAGTGGTGTTCCTCAGGGATCAGTCCTATCCCCAAACTCTTTTTCTACTTTTCATAAATTACTTTCTCTCTATTATTTCATCACCTATTCACACCTATGCTGATTAACTTCATCTTTCATTACTTCTTTCACTTTGAAACTCCCCTCCCAAAAGCAGTTAATTTGACGCTAGAATGGTGGCCTTGGAGCAACTAACCTCTGATCTTTCTTCTGTTCCAAATTGGGGCACAAATAAACACGGTCGTTTTCAATGCATCAAAAACCCAATTCGTAAATCTTTCTACTAGACACAATCTTCCATACAACTATGACATCTTCTTCTTAAACTTTCGACTCAAACCTTCATCTGCTCTCGATATTCACGGTGTTTCTTTTTTTCGAGATCTTTCTTGGAAGGATCACATTACTTCTCTTTCTAAACAAGCTTCTAAGGGGTTGGGTGTTGTGAGGAGCCTTCATGATTTTTTTACTCCACCTCAGTTGCTTGCTCTTTATAGGGTTTTTGTTCGCCTCTGTATAGAGTACGCCTCACATTTGAGGTGGTTCCACACATACAGCTCTTCTAGAAAAGGTGGAGTCTAGGGCTTTTCGTCTCATCAACTCTCCTGCTCTTACTAACTCTCTCCATTCTCTTTCTGCCTGTCGAATTGTTGCGTCACTCTCTCTATACTGTCGCTATTACAACGGACACTGCTCTTCTGAACTCTCACGTCACATACCTTCTCCAATGAGAAGGGCTTGCGAGACAAGACTTTCTACACAGTCTCTCATCCTTTCTCTGCCAACTCTAAAACCTCACACTTAACCGCTATGCTCAATCTTACACGTACTCTACTGGTAAAGTCTGGCATCCCCTTTAAGTGTTTTCCTACTTCTTTTGACTAGCAAATCTTTAAATGCCGTGTAACTTGTCATGTCGGTCATCAATAACCAGATTTCAGGTATTTCCCCAACTTTGGTGGAAATTGGTACATTTGCTCACCAGAGATATATATATAATATATATATATATATATATATATATATATAATTATATATATATATATATATATATATATATATATATATATATATATATATATATATATATATATATATATATATTTACAGATTGTCACCACTCACGGGCAGAGCCCTTTTCAAGGAGGGGGCACACACAAAGGGAGAAAACTCGTTTAAACACACGCCTAACGCACAACCCACAGGTGGAGGCAGACGGAAGCCTTGAAGAGTGGAAGATTAAATACAGGAGGAAAAATAGATGATGGTAAAGAGTTCCACAGAACAGAGATGGCTGTCAAGAAGGAGGCACCACAACGGGTTAGCCTGGAGTTTCCTACGTCCACATAAAATTCGTGCGAAAGCAGGGCACCCCTTGTGAAACGAGGATGACGCAACGGTGGAGGAATGCGAGAGGCCAATTCCCTCGAGTACCTGCCATTGTAGTATCTATAGAAAAGAGATAGCGCGCCAACGTCACGTCCCAGAGATTGAGGATGAAGTGAGTTTGAAAGTAGGAGACAGTTTATTAATCTTTTAGCTTTTGAATCAACTCTATCCAGAAGAGAGGAGGAGCCGGAGCCTCCCCAAATGTGAGAACAGTACTCCACACAAGGGCGAGTAAGAACCTTATATATTTGGAGTAAATGCTCAGAAGAAAAAAATTCTCGCAATCTGAACAGAATTCCCAGCTTCTTATAGGCCGCTTTAACAACAATTGTGATATGTGGTTTCCAAGACAGTTTGTTGTTTATGTTTAGACCAAGAATGTTAATGTTATTTACAGGTGAGACGGGAGAGCCATCGAAGAAGATAGGAAATTTAGGAGGTGTTTTTGAGAGGGAGATGTGAAGAAGTTGAGTTTTTAAAGAGTTGAATTTCACAAGGTTGCTATGACTCCACCGGGAAATCCAATCCAAATCGGCAAAAATAGAATCGGAAAGTTGAAGACAAGAAGCAACTCTAGAAGCAAAAGAGGGAGCAGATTTGAAATGAGTAGAAGAATGTAGAGTTGAGTCATCAGCATAAGAGTGAACAGAGCTAGAAGTGCAGTTGAGAAGATCGTTAATGAAAAGTAAGGATAAAATTGGAGATAAAACAGAACCCTGAGGAACACCACAGTTGACAGAAAAGGAGGAAGAGGTCGCTCCATCTACAAGTGCCGAAATGGAACGATCTGAGAGAAAACTAGACAAGAGTAAGCAAAAGGAAGGAGGAAACCCAAAGGAAGGGACCTTGTAGAGCAGCGACGCATGCCATACCCGGTCAAAAGCCTTGGATATGTCAAGCGCCACCACACAAGACTCCCCAAAGTCCCTAAGGGCAGAAGACCATAGATCAGTAAAATAGGAGGAAAGTATGTCACCAGTTGACTTCGAGCGTCGAAAGCCATACTAGTGATCTAAGAGAAGAGAATGAGACTCCAAATGATCCAGGAAATGAAGTTGAGGAGAGTTTCAAAAATTTTAGACAGAGCACAAGTGAGAGTTATAGGTCGATAGTTTCAGCCTTTTCAGGGAGTATTAGCTACAGAACCATCAGAGCGAATAAGAGGAGGAAAGGCAGATTTACAGAAGTTGTTAGAGATATTTTTGACAAGAGGCCAGAAATTTTTATCAGTAGGAGAGCCATGGAGGTCAGCGCACTTCCTTTTTATGAAAGTACGCTTACTCCGTCGAAGAACATCCCTGTAACGATTCCGAGCTGAATTAAAATTAGCAAGAGTGATAGGAGAAGGAGAGTTTTTCCATTCACGATAAGCATTGTCTCTCTCCCGAAGGGCAAGAGAACAGTTGCCATCGAACCAAGGATTTTGAGGAGAAAAAGATTTAGTTGAAGATGGAATGAATCTGCCATCCCGTCAGGGATTACGGCCCCTACCTTTTCAGCAGAGACAGAAGCGTCCCCCGAGACAAAGCAAGATTCACTCCAATGATAGTTAGCAAACAAGCGGCGCATTGCCACCCAATTAGCCCGATTAAATTGCCAGAAAGTAATGTGTGTAAGTGAGTGTTTCATGAGGAACATTAATATTGTGGATGGGATATATTTTTTGTAGCAGCCATTATTTGAGTAAAACAGTTCATGTAAATAAGCGTCCAACTGTTATTGAATGAGGAAATATACAGTTTAAAACGAACGCTTACATTAAGGGTGTTAGAAACAAGTAAATTACCTTTTTCACTCTCCTATGTTTGTATTTATCGCCTACTGATAATGCAAAACTCAAAGAATCATTTACAGTTCATATTAACTGCTCAAAATTCCCACAGACAACATCAATGTATTTTGCAACTCTAGTGGCAATAGATTGTTTTTTATATCAGAACTTCATTGGCTATCTTTATGTGATAAACGCTATTTAAAATTCGAGCTGGCAATTAGTCTTTTGTATTTCCTTTTTCTTTGTGCAAATCGAAATTAAAGCGGTTGATCTGGAAACTTTGGTGGATGGTAAATTGAATGACTACTGCTATTTTATCGTTCAAGGAAAGTGTACACGATTTAGATATCGTGTCACAAAACGGTTAGAATGAGCATGAGCTCCGTTTTGCTTAAACAACTTACCAGTCCTTATAGTTAGGGAAAAAATTCCAATAAAAATGCCGGTTCGTTTTTCAAAATTTGTACGTGAATAGAAACTTTAAGACGATCTGTTATGAAAAAGATATATTTACACATAAATTTATTTATAAAGTTTTATATGAATGTTCGTTGGACCGCCGAATCTTTAAATACTGACATGGTTGTCAAATATTCAGTTTAAATGTGGGAAAGAAAATTAACTGACGATTAACATTTAACAGCAGGAAACTATATTCGACTAAATACATTCTTTTATTGAAGGTACAAAAAGAGCTGTATTTGAAATGGATACGATAAAACGGAACTGAAGTAATATTCGCCCTGCTTATTTATGTAGAACACCGATACATGTGCTTTCTGTAGAAGTACGTTCTATCGACTCAGAAATGTCTTTCTCTATCTTATCTACAGTTTGTTCTTTCGAAAGTTCAGAAGCAATATAGATTCTGGGAAAAGTACAATCTCATGCAATTATATTAATTAATAGTAAACACTGCTTGATTTTTAATATGCGTATATATGTTAGGAAGTCGTCGCATGTGCCGTCCATGTCAGTCATCAACTGCTTCATTACAAAACATGTAAACGAACACTATATCAACATATTATGTATGTTCGAAGATGTGTAACGTGCTAAGCAACATTTCAATACAAAATAAGTTAGATAAAAACAGTTTCTTTGTCAAGCGATGAACACTGTACTTTACGATGTAACCGTGGAAAAACGGTAGAATGATGTACTCAAGAGTTTGAAGACGCTGTTTCAATCTCTCATCCAATTCTTGAAGAAATGTCATAGAAGGTTTCCCTCCTCGTAAGGCTGCACACCACACACTATATATATATATATATATATATATATATATATATATATATATATATATATATATATATATATATATATATATATATATATATATATATATATATATATATATATATATATATATATATATATAATAACATAAATTGTATTTTGCTATTTCCCTTCTTTTTCTTTCATTAAAATTTAATTCTTTTTTCCCCTTTTTTTTTTCATTTTCTTTGCCTTTAATGAAATCCTTTTTAATTCTTTTATGCGATTAAAATCGAGCGAGTCTTTTATCTCGAAATTTATGGAAGAAATTATAGAATAAAAAAAAGGTCTTTTAATCTTCGTAAGACCAAACTCATACACCTTAGTGTTTTGATACATGGCAAAGGCATTCGGTTTCTTTATATATATATATATATATATATATATATATATATATATATATATATATATATATATATATATATATATATATATATATATATATATATATATATATATATATATATATATAATAATAATAATAATAATAATTATGATGATAATTATGAGGATGATGGTAATTATAATAATTATAATGTTGATGATGATAATAATTATTTAGGATTGATGACAGATGATGATTATTAACATGACCCCAGTGAAAAAAATACTTTGCAAACGGAGTCCTTTCTGTCCTTTCTATCCTTTCTGTTCTTTCTCCACCCACCTCGGCATGTTATATAAATAAAGACTTGAGAATAACCAAACGAAACTTCATAACTCGAAGATTATGCAGAGGTGATTCCATTTTTATTGAATACACAAACTTAACTTAAATCATTAATATAAGCCTTAACTTAAACATTAATATATAAGCCGAGTAAAATATTTCATTATTTTAGAGAGAAGCACCACAAAAATACAGACAAGAACATTATTTAAGAGAATTCCTTCGTCATCAAATTATAAAAAGGAAAAACGAATTTTATGAATTTGGTTTAGCGGAATCGTTGCAGTTTGGAAGACGTAAACCACAAATAAAAAATATAAAGAAAGGCTCCCATTTTTAAACATTTTCATTAAAAAAAAAAAAAAAAAAAAAAATTAAAATCCCATTTTAACCTTTACAACTTTTTAAAAAATAATAGTTTAATTTATTGTTAAGTAATTTCTATAATACTTTTATTTATACAAGTGTTCTTACTTTCGTAAATTAAATTTTTTAAAAAAAATGTTGAACGAGTTCGAACGAAAGCTGCGAACTATTTTATATAAATGGATTTATTTTATTCCAGAATATTAAATAAAATTTCTTCAATTTAAGGAGGCTAGAAAAACCAATAAAATCATAGTTATTATTATTATTATTATTATTATTATTATTATTATTATTATTATTAATTATTATTATTATTATTATTATTATTATTATTATTATTATTATTATTAAAGGAAAAAATTTTGATAGAACAAAATGATATTGGAAGGATAAACCGGTGCTTGGATACACACACACACACACACACACACACACACACACACACACACACACACACACACACACACACACACACAAACACAAATACAAACACAAACACATATATATATATATATATATATATATATATATATATATATATATATATATATATATATATATATATATATATATATATATTATATATATATATATATATATATATATATATATATATATATATATATATATACTCCTTTTAAATTTGTGTAAGAAAATTGTAAGCGGAAGTTGTCTCTTGTGCATCCTCTCATCAGCAGAGTCTGCAAATTTCCTCTTTTGTCGATGCTGTTTCGCGCGAAAAAAAAGTGATGTGTCAGCGAAAACGAAGAAGCAACTGTTTCTTTTCTTTCTCTTTCTTTTTTTTTTCTTTTTATTTCATTAAGGAAAACGGAGAGACTTTGCAGCGAATAAACAAACAAAGATGATAAAATAAAAAAAAAAAAAAAAAAAAAAAAAACGAAAAAATAAGTGCTATTTCATCTCGAACATTTTTAATTCCATTTGCATTTTATATAAGAACTACGCGTGCGAAACGGCGCGGATTCTTCATCTTTCGCGT
>SEYY01012028.1:82500-85000 GCA_009176605.1 Armadillidium nasatum | reverse complement strand
ATAAATAAATAAATAAATATATATTTTTGCCTTCTGCTCCCATGCACCGCGCCCTCTGGCTGTATGGCGGTGTGTCGCTGCCTTCTGCTGTCTGGCTGACTGGTTGAATAAATAATTTTTGCCAAATATAAAAATCGGGACAAATGTCCGTCTCTAAAAAAATCGGGACACGGCTTAAAAAATCGGGAGTGTCCCTACAAATTCGGGACGGATGGTCACCTTAGTTCAACCTCACCTGGAGGGATATGCAACCTCTCTCTACTCCCTTCTTCTACCACTCCCCATAATAGTTGGTGGTGAAGCCAAAACCCCACTTTTCAACATTTATTTTTGAGGGTTCAAACAGACCTTGGGGAGGTATTCTGAACCCCTTCCATATTTTCTCTCCACCCTTAGAGGATAAAATAGCGTACCCCCAGCACCCCATTTTTCCAGATCTCTTTCATGACCTCATTTTGAGCTTTTGCCGTTATTTACGCTTCCTGCTTTCCTACCACGATTCCTACCTTTTTTAAGATCATTATACTTTCCTTTCCTTTTGTAAATCCCAAATTATCATTTTTACGTACCCCAAACTTTTACATTTAGCAAACTCTTTCTTTGTGCATTTTAAGAATCTATGGCTTCACTTTTGAATTTCCTAACACTTCCATTTTCACATTTTCAATCCTTCAGCTGTTTCACTAGCTCCCACCTTCTCCGTTTTAAGTTCAGACTTTCACCTTACTACCTTAGGCCATAGGTGACTGGGATAAATACGAGATCACGTGATTTTTTCTTTATACCAGAGAGAAAGACTTTGTGCCTCCCTGCACTCAAAGACGGAAGAGGCTGCGACGTCTCGTGCATCCGTCTATTGTCAAGGAAACTCGCCAGAAAGGAGGAGTGAAAGGGCTGTGAGCTGGAGATTGGTTGAGAGATCCTCTAAAAGTAGGTATTTGAGGCCCAGAGCATCCAAGTAGTCTTAAGAATCAGTTAGGAAGGGTAAGTGGGGTCTGAACCCACCAAAGAACCCCACAACTTGGAGGTTACACCACCAAAATAATCTCAGGAGAAGAAGCGTGAATAATGGCGAAGGCTCAAATTTGGGTCATGAAAGAGATTGAGAAAAATGGGATGCTGATCTATGCCATTAGCCCTAACTGGGGGTTAGGGAAAATATATAAGGGTTGAGCATACCTCCCCGAGGTTGGTTTGAACCCTCAAAAAGGAGCCAGGGAAAAGGTTGAAATGTGGGGAGTTGTGAATACGCCACCAATCCCTAAGGGGGAGAGTGGTAGAAGAAGGGAGGAGGGTAGAACTGGACCCTCAAAACGGGTTCAAGAAAGATCATAAAAAATGGGATGCTGTTACTACGGTATCCCCATCTAAAAGGAGTACATCCCTCCTGTGGGGGTTGAGCCTACAAAAAGGGGTCAGGAAAAAAGCATGGACCAACTGAAAAACCTCACGAAAGAGGGTGATGTCTGACAGGTTGCCAGATTTAGCGACTTTTGGATAGAATATGGTACCCTTAAAAAGTGTTATCCTTACTGCTGACCAGTACTTTGATATCTGCAAGCGCATATCTTGGTCCGAGAGTGAGTGGTACACCCTGTATTTTGTAAGTTGTTTAAATAATTTTAGTTTATATTAATCTAAATACATTCATTAGTTCTTTGATTTTGAAGTTATTTTCTTAAATGTGAAACTATTTTTAATGTAAGGTTTTTGAAACCAATAACTTAATAATTTTATAATTATTTTTTAATAATCATTGAAGATCTATTAATTTAAAAATTTAAATTTAAAGGTTTGCCTCTTTACTTATATGAATACCTAAAGAAGGAAAAAAAATAATAATTTCAAGAACTCGTCCATTAGCAGAGCATTTACAGTTACATGAAGGTGAAGCATTATTCAGCTCTGGAACATTTTTTTTATTTGTCTACTATTTCTTTTTACAATTTTAATTATTCTTAATATGTTTTTTTCCTTCTTGGTTTAATCTATCATACTTATTCTCTGAGGTGCTAATTTTTGCTATAAAAAAATTATTTTTGTTCTTTAGCTGAGTTGCATCTCTTCATATAAGAATAAAATAAACTTTCTAATATATAAATATTAATATAATGAGGTGTATAAAAATTAGAAGAACCATTATATATAAATACATAAGAAGCATTAAATACCTAAAGATATACGTGCTCATATACATCGATTCACATGATCATATATATAAGAAAAAAACAAATAAAAGAAAAGAGAACTTTCCAAAACACGAGTGTGAATGAATTCGCAGACGAAATGAGAGGGTAGAAAAATTCGCGATGATTATTCGAGAAATAAAACCCAAAAGGAGGAACTGCATCTGGAGTACAAGAGGCATTTGAAGCTTTCCTCATTAATTACTGCACGGCATCGGCAATTCAAGAGTCAAGACGAGGGGAGAATGTCGCCTAAGGGGAGTAAATAAGGAAATGGAAGAGTCAGTCATTTCAGAAAAAGAGGGGATTGGAAA
>SEYY01012028.1:70000-77500 GCA_009176605.1 Armadillidium nasatum | reverse complement strand
AAGAGGGAAACAACATAAATACATGTCACTTTATTCCCAATGAAAAAAAGTCTTTCCTTTAATACGAGAGAGAGAGAGAGAGAGAGAGAGAGAGAGAGAGAGAGAGAGAGAGAGAGAGAGAGAGAGAGAGAGAGAGAGAGAGAGAGTAGTTAAGATAATTTATTTTTGATAAATAGATAATAATAAATAATGAAAAGTTATGCTATATTTTATCCTGCTTATGTACTCGCTATAGATAAAGGAAAATGCTCTATGATAATGAAAATTATTTAAAAAAAATATATATAATATATATATATATATATATTATATATATATATATATATATATATATATATATATATATATATATATATATATATATATATATATATATATATATATATATATTATATATATATATATATATATATTTCTGGTGATAAAAAGTAAGATTTGAAATATATTTAATTTCTACCAGTTAGAGAAAACTCTATTCATAAACTAAATTAATGGCCGACATGGCACAACACACAATGTTTGAAAGGTGTTCAAATCGATGGAAATGTGGAAAATAGAGGAAGAATAGGAGTACCGGTCTCGATCAGCGGAGTACATGTAAGAATCAAAACGGCGGTTACATCTGCAGTTTGAGAGTGGAAAGAAAGTGAATGAGATGGTATGGAAAACGCAGTCGCACGAGTTCTTCCCTAAGGAGGAAGGTGAATAAATGTAAAGTTTGGAAAAACAGCAGCTATTGTAATAGCGAAAGTACGCAAACATTTCACGGTCAGAAAGAAATTGAAAAGATTAATTCTTTTATGAGAGTTAATAAGCAAAAAAGCCCTATCAAGGAGAGCGGTAAGTGTAGAGCTACCCCAGAAATGCACCGCGTACTCCATATAAGGACTAACCCAGCTATTGTTCAGAGAAAATATACATAAGCAGCAAGAGTGGTGTGAAAAAGTTTTGAAGGTGCCTCAGAGCACCCAGCCTATTACAGTTTGCCTTAATGTGAAAATAACGTGATCCTTCTAAGACAGATCACAAGGATATGTAATACTAAGAGTAAAATGAACAGAAGATATGGGTTGTGTATGAAAGAGTTTTGTCAAGGAAACAGATGAAAGAAATGAGTTTTTGAGGCATTAAAAATAACACTATTTTCTTTGCCATAATTAAGAAATACAAAAATGATCACATGTAGTGTCCTAGAACGTCGCCCTACTGTCTTTAACTATTTGCCGTTTTTTTCGTCATTCTTCACACTGAAAGTAATAATGAAGGGTGGATTCGTCGGCATAAGAATGGATGTGAGACTAATTTACAGGTACAAAATCTTTATTGAAAAGTGTAAAAAAGGGTTGGGATTAGAACATTTTTTTGAGGAACATTACTACTGATAGATTTAAAAGACAAACGATGACCGACAATAAGAGCATTAAAAAAAAAGGAAATCAGAGAGAAGATTGCAGAGAGAGGGAAAGATGAAAAAAAAGAGAGATAAGCTAAGAAATCAAAGATAGGTTTCGAAATCTTCCGAAATCGTCAGATATTTACAGAGCCGAAAACAAAAGATTAACAGTAATGCCGAGGAACAGAGGAAAAACTATCATAAGGGAAAAAAGATCGCCAGCCGAGACTAACCTATACCAGTATAGACTACGTAGCGAAAATTCAAATATATTTTGAGTAAATACAATTCATAATTTTCATTACATGAAAAAATGAAATATCATAAAAAGATCAACATTTTCTTTTACATTCAAAAGAATAGAAAAAATCTGTTTCATTAACTCATTTACTTGAAAATATTAGAGTCGATTTCACAGACCCTTTAATACAAGGATTCGGGGATTCATTAAAGGCTAAAATGGACTCCATACCAGAAAAAAAAGACTGATTTCATGTTTGAAACTTAAAAACAATGTCATGATGATAAAACAAATTAAAAATAATTTTTTTTTTTACTTATCACATTTGTTATATATTTATTAAGTATATATATATATATATATATATATATATATATATATATATATATATATATATATATATATATATATATATATATATATATATATATATATATATATATATATATATATATATATATATATATATATATATATTCAAAGTTTGTTGAAGTGCATCTGTGCGAACAAGAATAAGCATTCAATATATGAATGAATATTTAACTTAAATTTCTGAAAGAGAAACGAGCTTCTAAAAAACAGATAGGCATCGAATTGCCTGAAAACAAGGGGGATCGATCCTTGCTTACCGTGTGATTGTTCAACACCCTTCACAATAATATAATTCTTCCATCGACGCTGCAGCTGCCGCCTCTCTCTCTCTCTCTCTCTCTCTCTCTCTCTCTCTCTCTCTCTCTCTCTCTCTCTCTCTCTCTCTCTCTCTCATACACATACATACGCCGAAGCTCGTACACAGGCGCACACACACTTTTTTTTCGTTTTTCTCTATCATTCTGAACTTTTTTTTCTTTCTTTCTTTTTCATGACATAACTGCTACTCCGATCTTTTCTTTGTATTTCCTCTTTATTTTTTTTTTCTCACTCTCTCCTTTATTTTTGCTCTCCAAATGGAGTGATATAAAACAATGGCTGTCACTTCATTTCTCATTCGCACCCTTAGATTAATGATTTTTTCTCATTTTATATTCTTGTGTTCTCATACGTCACCTCACATCAGCTCAAATATATATATATATATATATATATATATATATATATATATATATATATATATATATATATATATATATATATATATATATATATATATATATATATATATATATATATATATATATATATATATATATATATATATATATATATATATATATATATATATATATATATATATATATATATATATATATATATATATATATATATATATATATATATATATATATATATATATATATATATATATATATATATATATATATATATATATATATATATATATATATATATATATATATATATATATATATATATATATATATATATATATATATATATATATATATATATATATATATATAATATATATATATATATATATATATATATATATATAATTATCATCAAAATATTATACATCCGCATCCGCATTCAGTTTCGAAAATTCAACATCCGCATCCGCATTCGCACTTTCGAAAATTAAACATTAGCATCTGTATCCGCACTTTTGAAAATTCAACATCCGCATCCGCACTCGCACTTGAAAAATTCTATATCCGCATCCGCATCCTCAAATGAGAAAATATGACATGCGATCCATCTCTAATATATATATATATATATATATATATATATATTATATATATATATATATATATATATATATATATATATATATATATATATATATATATATATATATATATATATATATATATATATATATATTATATATATATATATTCCATACAGAAATGGAATTTATGAAAATACTTTTTTTCATTTTAATTTATTCCCAAAGTTTCAAGTGGAAAAAGTATTAATTAACTAGTGTCTCACTAATATTTTCAGACCCACTCTTCATTTTCTTAATGTACTAAAAAAAAAGTATACTTAAAACTTCCGTATATAGGATCACTTACATCTCAACTTAATAAAAATATTCTTACTATAACTGAAGCTACATTCCCGCAACGCCAGTTCATTCTTATAAATTATAACTCCCTCTCAATTTATAGTTTCTTCAGACACAAGGAATCTCACCCAATGCTTCTCAGATCCTCATTAATTTATTTATTTAAGTGTACCAGCTGTAATGCAGCATATGTAGGCCAAACTGGTCTACAATTGAAAATGAGGATTGATAAGCATAGAGGAATTTCCTTTAGAACAGACCATCCTCTTTGCTCTCCTGTACACTCTGCCATAAAAGACCATGGACATACCCACCCTACTTTTTCTTCATCTAATTTCTCTGTTCTTCAACAAGCATATTCGCTTCTTGATTGTAGGATTTTGAAGTTTTATATATAAAAACTCATTGCCCATCTTTAAATGATCAAGCTTCTTCTATTGTCCTTTTCATCTCAATAATGAAGTCCTTTTTCCCAAAATAGTCCAGACTTTTTATTTTTATTTGTTTTTTCAATATTAATATTATTACTTTATTTTTTATTATTTTATTGGAATTATTATTATTTTAAATATCTTATATATAGTTACCGAATTTATATTTTGATTGTATTTTAAAATAGAAATTTGTAAAATTTAGTTTGTGCTGAAGACGGACTGAGATACGGTATTAAACGTTCACAGTGTATTAAATGAGTATGTGGAAACTCTTATTATTGGCTTTAACCTTTCTAATTAGATTAAAGTTCACCAGGAAAGAAGCTATCTCAACTATATATATATATATATATATATATATATATATATATATATATATATATATATATATATATATATATATATATATATATATATATATATATATATATATATATATATATATATATATATATATATATATATATATATATAGGCTTAGGTGGAGATTGTTTCTGAGTTTCGATATTTTTTATATCGATATTTTTTTATGTCGATATTTTATTATAATCGATATTTTCCTGCCTATAATTAGCCCTAGGCTACTATGTCGTGCAAACGCTCTTGTGTACGTTAGGTCTCTTTTACGGCAAATTCTTGTGTAGGTTAGGCCTCTTTTTACGGCAATTTCGGTAGTTCAGGTTATGATAAGTCGAATTAGGTTCTGCTAGAAAAGTAAGTAATAATAATTGTGTGTATAGTAATACTACCTCTGGCAACTCTCTTGTTTACGATAGGCTTCTCCGATATTTTCGATTTTCGATATTTTTTAACAATCGAAACTCAGAAACAATCTCCACCTTTACCTATATATATATATATATATATATATATATATATATATATATATATATATATATATATATATATATATATATATATATATATATATATATATATATATTAGTGATGGCATCCGCATCCGCATCCGCATGCGCGGATGCGGAACATCCGCACAAAAATCAACATCCGCATCCGCATTTTCGAAAATTCAACATCCGCATCCGCACAAAAATCAACGCATCCGCATCCGCATCCGCATCCGCACTTTCGAAAATTCAACATCCGCATCCGCACTCCACATCCGCACTTTCAAAAATTCAACATCCGCATCCGCATCCGCATCCGCACTTCTCCAAAATTCGACATCCGCATCCGCATCCGCATCCGCAAATTAGAAAATATGACATCCGATCCATCACTAATATATATATATATATATATATATATATATATATATATATATATATATATATATATATATATATATATATATATATATATATATATATATATATATATATATATATATATATATATATATATATATATATATATATATATATATATATATATATATATATATATGCGAATTGTAGATCAAGAGTGAGGGTGAAGAGAGAACTATCGGATTGGTTTAGCATAGGAGTGGGATTGAGATAGGGGTTTGTAATATCTCCATGTTATTTAATCTATTGATGAATGGTTTACTTAGAAAAATGGAGAGAGAAGGGAAGAGTATTACGTTGAGAAATATGGAGAGTGAATGTGAAGTGAATGTTTTACTTTTTGCAGATGATGCGGCTTGTGTTGGTGACAGAATCTGTAGAAAAGATGAGAATACTTGTGAGAGAGTTTGAAGGGAAATGTGCAAACTCGAGATTGAAATTCAATCCAGCGAAGAATAAAGTTATGAGGATTGGAGGTGGGGATGAGGAAATGTGGAGGGAGGAATTGGTTTGTAGAAGTGTGAGAATGGAAACTTGAGGAGGTGAATGAATTCAAATATCTAGTAATGTTGGGTGGAAGGTAAGGGTGGGACGGAAAAAGGAATAAAGAACAGAGTGGTAGAAGGAATGAAAGTATTGGGGGGCCTAAGAAAAGTATGGAAGAAAGGAAAAATTTCGAAAGAAATAAAGATAAGAATGTTTGAATGTATGTGTTCACCTTCTGTATTGTATGTGTGTGAAACATAGACGATAAGTGCTCGGTCGAGAAAAAGTTTCAATGTCTTTGAGATGAAAGATTTGAGAGCGATATATAAATTGAGAAGGATTGATAGGATTAGAAATGAAAGAATAAGGGAGATAAGTAAATGGAAGAAGGGTGTAATTGATAGAGAGGAGGAGGATGTGCTAAAATGGTTTGGACATATGTGAAGAATGAAAGAGAACAGAATTGGTTGGCAAGGTACGTAGATCCGATGTAGATAGGGGAAGGGTAGGGGGAGGGGAAGGCCGAAGTGGAGATGGATGGATGGAGTGAGAGTGATTTTGATGGAAGGAATTTGAGTTTAGACGAGGGTAGAAGATTTGTGGAGACAGAGATGGAGGGAGGTGGTGAAAGCGTTGAAAGGTAAGAATAGTTATGTTTGTAAGGGAATTGTGGCGGGCACCACCTCACGAAAGTGGGAAAGGTGATAGTGAAATATATATATATATATATATATATATATATATATATATATATATATATATATATATATATATATATATATATATATATATATATATATATATATATATATATATATATATATATATATATATATATATATATATATATCCGCATCCGCATCCGCATCCGCATCCTCATCAAAATTAACATCCGCATCCGCATCCGCATCCTCATCAAAATTAACATCCGCATCCGCATCCGCATCCGAACTTTTCGAAAATTCAAAATCCGCATCCGCATCCGCATCCGCATCCGCACTTTCGAAAATTCAACATCCGCATCCACATCCGCATCCGCACTTTCGAAAATTCAACATCCGCATCCGCATCCGCATCCGCACTTCTCCAAAATTCAACATCCGCATCCGCATCCGCATCCGCAAATTGGAAAATATGACATCCGATCCATCACTAATATATATATATATATATATATATATATATATATATATATATATATATATATATATATATATATATATATATATATATATATATATATATATATATATATATATATATATGGCATACGTTTTTTGCGTCCTCATCAAAATTGACATCCGCATCCACATCCGCACTTTCGAAAATTCAACATCCGCATCCGCATTCGCATTCGCATTCGCATCCTCATCCGCAAATGAGAAAATATGATATCAGAACCATATATATATATATATATATATATATATATATATATATATATATATATATATATATATATATATATATATATATATATATATATATATATATATATATATATATATATATATATATATATATATATATATATATATATATATATATATATACTTTTTACTTACTTTTTTCACCCCTTGACCACCTCTAAAGAGGCGGCCACACTTCGCTCAGAAAGTCCACCACCGCGCCCGGCCTCCTCCACAGGTCTTCCAGGGCTGAGATATTCCAAGTTATTCTGGAATGTTGAGTTATAGGGAAAG
>SEYY01012028.1:60000-65000 GCA_009176605.1 Armadillidium nasatum | reverse complement strand
TCTTCATACAATTTTGATTGCGAAGTTACACTCACAACATACATACAAGCATATGCGAGAATTTTTTTTTTTTTCTAAGATAAAACTTTTTAATGAACATAGTTTCAGTCTAATATAGAATCGCTCTTGCCCCCGTTGAAGGGATGATAAAATTATTAAAGAAAATGGAGGGAGGGGGTAGAAATCTACTTGCAAGGAGTTTTCTCTCAACTCAAGGGAAATGGTGATATATTAGTATAATATATTCATAAACATCAGCAGTTGAGGAACTAATTCTTTTCTTACTCTATAAGACATCATCAAAAACACGCAACTTAACTTTTAATTTCCTTAATATTCTTAGTCATTCCTTTTCTTGTGATTTTTCTTGTTAGGATCACATTTGTCTCTCTCATTAAAGAAGCTTCTAAAAGGCTAGGTGTGATGAGTCACCTTAAATAACTTCTTCACCCCATCCCAGATCTTGTTTTGAATTGGCAGTTCCTTTCACCCTCAAATGGGGTAAGTATTATATTTTGGGAATGCTTCACTTGAAGAACTCTTCTTCAAAAGTTGTTTAAGAGTTTTTGTCTATTCAGTTTTGTTGTTTTCATTTATTTAGATTCAGTAAAATCATTAAGTTATTACACCTTTCATCCTATACTATTTCTTTTACAGCTCTCACTGTTCTTCTAAATTCTTCAGTATAGTAAATCTTCTTCTTAAAGGAAAGCTCGCAAGACTCATCTTTCCACAGTCTCATTTTTACTCTGTCTAGCTCTTTTTCTCCAAAATAAACTTTATACGAGTAGTTCCGTTTCCAATAATTAATTATGTATGACTCATCTAGTTGAAAAATTGAGTCATCCCTTTTTTTCCACTTTATGAAAATGTCTCGTCATTATCTTGAACAATGACGTCACGTAAGGATGAGTAGTCTATCCTCTGTAAACGACTTTAAATTTATTCAAAATCATGAGAGTAGGAAAGCCTACCCGTTGTATTGCTCACAAATCAAAAAGTTAACTCGGGGGGAAAGCTTTTGTAAAGGAAATATTGTTTTTAATCTAAAAAAATTCATGATACTTTCATTAAGTGAGTTATGATTAGCTAAGAGCTCCTCCAGTCAATGAAACCGACATCTGTGATATATAATTATTTGCGTTAACATTTATAAATTCAATAAGTGAGCAGGAACGCTGGAACACTTCCTACCTTTGTTTTCTCCCGTCTGATTTATGCTTTCAAGTACAAATCTTCTCTTGATTTTAGATAACGCTCTGGGTTTCTGTTCTCAAATTGTGTTATCTATCTATCTATCTATCTATCTATCTATCTATCTATATATATATATATATATATATATATATATATATATATATATATATATATATATATATATATATATATATATATATATATATATATATATATATATATATATATATATATATATATATATATATATATATATATATATATATGAGCATGTACTTATATATACATAATTTAGATAAGTAAACTATGAAAAACAGGTTCTTTCTAAGATTAAGACATTACGTTCTTTGATACAGACATTAAAATTCGCATGTCAAATAATCGTTTGCAAAACCTAGACTGCTATTGAAAAAGAACGAACGTACGAACGAACGTAACGTGCCTTTCAATATCGCAGTATCTTGATATTTATAAGTACGTTAATGCCTCTGGATGAATACGTTAATGTATGTTTGTGTGTGTGTATCAGGTGTAAGTGTTTATTACTGAGACTCGCACATATAGTGTAGTAGGTTTTTTTATTTAACGCCCTTTAAGGAAGTTATTGATAGCTTGTAATTAAAGGGTTCAAGACTAAATTTGAAGAATGCAAAATGACATATTAGGTCCAAATAATGAATTCTTAGGTTCACACACGTATACAAAGGAATGTTTTTCTACGAGTATTTTTTTTAATATGCATAAACATGCAAAAATATTAGCGAAAATAAAATATTATATATATATATATATATATATATATATATATATATATATATATATATATATATATATATATATATATATATATATATATATATATATATATATATATATATATATATATATATATATATATATATATAATATATATATATATATATATATATATATATATATGTATATATATATATATATATATATATATATATATATATATTATATATATATATATATATATATATATATATATATATATATTATATATATATATATATTATATATATATGTATATATATTATATGTGTGTGTGCTGTGTGTGTGTGTGTGTGTGTGTGTGTAAAGACATATTAAAAATGCAAGTATAAATAGCTTGATTATTTTTGGCGAACAGATATATAATAACAGTGCTCAGTTTATGAAGGTGAAAAATATTGGATAGACCACACTTGTCTGCAAGAAGTTTTCGTTTTAAAAAGGCTCAAGCCAAGCACGAATGCCTTTCTAATTTTGGTTTCTTTCGTGCATATTTTTTTCCATTATGAAAGGCCAATTACCTTTATATCTACTATCACGAAATTGGAGAAACATCTACAAACACAAAAACACTCATGCGATACATATATATATATATATATATATATATATATATATATATATATATATATATATATATATATATATATATATATATATATATATATATATATATATATATATATATATATATATATATATATATATATATATATATATATATATATATATATATATATATATATATATATATATATATATTGTGTGTTACCTCTGTATCCATTATTCTAAATACAAGTTCTTATGATGTTCTTAGTTCTCTATGCATGTAATAAATATATAGATTATGTCACCGCTGACCAAGTGACATAAATGTTTCGTATTCATAAACAACCTTTGCTAAAATATTTATTGTTAGGGTGATTCACTAGGAAGAATATACTCTTCAAAATAAAAAAAGATTAGACCATTAGGAGAAATGTTACCATATATATATATATATATATATATATATATATATATATATATATATATATATATATATATATATATATATATATATATATATATATATATATATATATATATATATATATATATATATATATATATATATATATATATATATATATATATATATATATATATATATATATATATATATATATATATATATATATATATTATATATATGACGTGATTTTTGTGCTCTTTCTCTCAAATATTAATTACTAATTAAAAACATTCAGAATTCTTTCTGTAGTATCTGTATAAGGTAATAAAGGTTAATTTCTAGATGTAGACCAGATATTTGTATCCGGATCTGTAGAGATCCGAATAATCTGTAACGTGTGTACCCACATAAGCGGATATCGATACTGATTTGAGGCTGATTGGGTATCATGAAACATTTGTATCTAAGGTGTGAGACTTCAAAGTACTAAGAATACAATTTACCAATTTTTATTTCATAAAATATTAAAGCAAAATTAAAAACAAAAAGAAATTAATGAAATAAAATATATTATATAGAATTAAGTTAGATATATAAGAAATATTAAATAAATAAACAATGAAATATAAAAAAAGTAAACACTACGAAAATATATTAAAAATTTAAATAATGAAATAATAAATAATAAAATTACCCATAAATTGCATATTCTCATATATAGAATTACATACAGAAATTCAGATTATGAATATAACCTTTTCCGAAGGGGTAGTAGTTGGGGGAAGAGGTTGGTGGGATGCATAATATGGATAACATGTAACATGGATACTGAAAATAAAGAACAAAATTTGCTTCATATATCCTTGGTTCCTTGAATTAATGATATATATTTTATTTTTATTTTTTTATTTTTTTTATTTTTATTTTTTTTAAGTTTGTTAATGAATTAATGATATTGATTTCACACAATGATATATTTTTAATAAATATTTTTTTTCATTAATAATTATTGATATATTTTTTAATCATATATTTTCTTGATGTTAATGAATTAATGTAAATGATATAAATTTTTACTCATATTTTAGTTAGTTAATAAATTAATAATATATATTTTACTCAGTGATATATTTTTTTACTAAAATATTTTCTTAATATATCAAAGAATTAATGATATTTTTACTTAAATATATTTGCAACTAAAGCTTTAATTAATATACGTGACTAAACTCTAGATGTCTAAAACAAATGTCCGCATCTACATCTGCATCTGCATCGCATCGCATAAGAAAATGCTGAAAACTGACATCCCTTCCATCTACAGCAGGGATTCCCAACCTCCTTTTTGTTTTTGAACCCCTGTTCCAATTCTACGTATGTGGACCCACATATATTCATATGCAATATTGTTAAATTAAATTAAAAAATTTTCCTTGAGGACCCCTCAAAACTTCTGTGGTCCCATGGGGGTCTATGCAGACCCCGTATGGGAAACACTGATCTATAGTAATTATAAATTTAATTTCATTTCTTTTTCTAACTTTTAAAGTACAATATACAGACACTGCAGAATTTGAAAGGTGATTTACAGTGGTTTTCATATTGCACTTCTAATTCCGGTCAAATTTTTCTCTTCTTTACAGTTCCATAGTTTCCTTTCAAATCCCTATTAAAAGTATTTTGTAAAGCACTTCTTACAATGAGCATGAATATTACAGTACTATGTCAATTTTTTAAAACGTTATAATAAATCCTAATTATAACCTAATTATAAAATGCAATTTTAAAGTTAAACCTAAAAATACTCCTATTATTAATATTCATCCCAGATATCAAACAGTTCTCCATGGGATAGATGCTAAAAGTAGATAAGAGGCTTATTTGAGGTGAAGTGGAATAAATTTATTTAAAATCGAAAAATTATGAAAAAAAGAATATAAAATATGAAGAAAAGCATTTAAAGGCCAGTGAAGATTTTCTATATTTATATATGCAAAGCAACCTTTTTAACGCCTGATTGTGATAGATCGGTCATTAATTGAGATTTTTAAAG
>SEYY01012028.1:55000-57500 GCA_009176605.1 Armadillidium nasatum | reverse complement strand
CTTCTTAATGGAGGAGGTATGCGACGAGAGAGTTCAGAAGAGCAGTGTCCATTGTAATAGCGATAGCATAGAGAGAGTGACGCAACAATTCGACGGGCAGAAAGAGATTGGAGAGAATTAGTGAGAGCAGGAGAGTTGATAAGACGAAAAGCTCTAGACTCCACCTTTTCCAGGAGAGCTGTATGAGTGGAACCACCCCAGATGTGTGACGCATACTCCATACAGGGGCGAACAACACCCCTATACAGAGCAAGCAACTGGGGTGGTGTGAAGAAATACTGAAGGCGCCTCAGAACACCCAACCTCTTAGAAGCTTGTTTAGAAAGAGAGGTAATGTGATCTTTCCAAGAAAGATCACGAGAAAAAGAAACACCTAGAATATTAAGGAGAGATGAAGGTTTGAGTTGCGATATATATATATATATATATATATATATATATATATATATATATATATATATATATATATATATATATATATATATATATATATATATATATATATATATATATATATATATATATAATCATTTGTAAAGTAAGGAAACAGATGACATAAAAGTGCTCTTGAGAAAGGAGCGAAAATATATAAGCAAAGGGTTAAAATATAAAGTAAACTTACATAGGTCCATTCTTTTGTGAAAGAAATCCTAAGTGTTATTCAAGTAGGAGGAAAGTGCTTATTTGGATGACAGACTGCCCTTCTAACGACTGCAAATACTAGAGCTCCCCTTATTTTTGTTTACAGTCTTCAGCGATATAATATATATATATATATATATATATATATATATATATATATATATATATATATATATATATATATATATATATATATATATATATATATATATATATATATATATATATATATATATATAATTCTACCACAAAAGATTTCAAATTCCGATATGTTAAGGTTCATTTACTTAACAATAAAAATCATTCACTAGAAGTTCAATTTTATATGAGCATATAAATGTATTCTTAACTTCTTGAAGGCATTCTTCAATAATTTTCATTCCTATACTCATTCTTTAAAAAAACGTCAATATTCGTCTGCTTTTTCAAAACTTAAAAATTTCGTAATTCTAAGAATAAAACCATTAATAGCATTTTTACAGAGCTGTGATCAGCCACAGAAATAACATCAGTCTAACTAAGCCTCATGCATGTTGAATTAAACCAGAATACCAGATCTTTCTACAGGAATGAATTCTACATTCTTAACTGTAGTAAACTGTTTAAAAGAGGAAGCGTTCTCCTTAAAAATTGTATCTCCTTCTCAGGTCTGGCAAACAAGATTCCAATTTAAATTTTCCTACCTAAGCGTTCGTTTCCTCTTATTTCTTTTTTTTTTCAATACATAATAATAACTATGGCTGACCATAATTTCGAAACTCACATATCTTTATTGTTCATGTTATAATTACAGTTCTGTTGACTATATTACACAATCATTCACATCCATCACAGTACCATATACGACCATATTTAATATAAGAATTTCAAAGTCAACAGAAAAGGATTTTTTTTTTTTACAGAACGCCACCACTCACGGGCAGATGCTGTAAGGCATTGAAGTTGTATCATTAAATATGTATATAGATTGAAAATAAAAGAGAGGGCTGAGAAGGTAAGGAGAAATATTTGTAGAAAAGAATATTTTATAAAGCAAAATTACAAGAATTACATTACATTACATTACAATTTTTAAGTTTGGGAATTCAAATTTGAAAACCAGATTGAAGCATTGTTAGGGATAATCTACGGTAGCCTTCAATATTTTTATAGGTACAGCTCCAAATATACATAGATTGCATCACAAGTATCGTAATTTTAAAAATATTGTTATTAATTAATAAGATTAAGAATCGTCTTCAAAGAACAAACATTTTAATTAAAATGTTTGTTATTTTGTTCATTCGTTTCTTCCTTGAACTCGAATGTCATTTCTCTATCAACACTATGCTCATTCTTAAAACCATTTTTTTCTTTTTATTTTAACCATTTCTTCTGTGTCAAATTCCGCGTATCTGGTAAATACGGTATATATTTTCAATATATTTCGATTCGTTCGATTTCTTCCAAACTCTGGTGAATTGTTTGAAGATCCTCCACTTTTTTCCACTAGAAATTACACCCACACACACACACACACACACACACACACATATATATATATATATATATATATATATATATATATATATATATATATATATATATATATATATATATATATATATATATATATATATATATATATATATATATATAAATACAACACTTCACCATTATGGGTAGGTAAATATGTAAATATCAACTTAAATCTTAAAATTAATAAATATATTTAATATTATATATATATATATATATATATATATATATATATATATATATATATATATATATATATATATATATATATATATATATATATATATATATATATATATATATATAAGTTAATGTACTGAGGGGAGCGGCGATGCTCAGG
>SEYY01012028.1:47500-50000 GCA_009176605.1 Armadillidium nasatum | reverse complement strand
ACGGCACAACTGCCGTTTTACCTTCTTCTAAAACTGAACTTTCTCAAACTTTTGCTCTAATTCACCTTAGACGATTCAGGAGATATTCCTCCTCTATTCAACCCCTCCCCATTCATTTATGAATTTCTTAAAGGACAATATTTCTGCTCTCTGAGCTTACTACTAAGAAGGCGTACTGTCCTGATGGTATCCTTCCTGTGGTCTCAAAAACTTGTGCTTCAGAGCTTGCACCCTGCCTTGGTAAACTATTTCGTCTGTCTTTCTATTTTAACCTTCCCTTCTTGATGAAAACGTGCGCTCATTCAGTCTGTGCCGAAAAAGGGGGAACCCTCTCAACACTATAACTATCGTCATTTCTTTAACATCTGTTCTTTCTAAAGATTTCGAATCTATCCTCAACAGAAAGATTTCGAAACATCTCAATTCTCCCAATCTTATCTTTGATCGCCAGTATGTCTTTTGCAAGAAACGCTCTACTGGTGATCTTCTTTTCCTTCTCTTTGATACTTGATCCTCCTCTCTTCAGCTCTCCAGTGAATCTTTTGCTATCACGCTGGAGATATCGAAAGCCTTCGATAGTGTCTGCCCCAAAGCTTTAATTTCTAACTTTCCTCTTTCGGAATCTATCCTTCTCTCTGAGACCTCTCTGATTTCCTTTTATGGCCGTTCTATAACAGGTGTTGTAGACGGCAACCGTTCATCCTTTAAATATATTAACAGTGGTGTTCTTCAGGGTTCTGTCCTATTCCCAACACTTTTTCTATTTTTCATTAATGACCTTCTCTCTATTACTTCATCTCCTATCCACCCCTATGCTGGTGACTCCACTCTTCATTATTCCTTCTAGTTTGAAAGACATTGCTTCCAACAGCAGTTGATGGACTCGAGAAGGGTAGCCATGGATTAATTAACCTCTGATCTTTCGCGTTTTTCAAATTGGGGCAGAGAAAACATTGTCGTTTTCAATGCCTCAAACCTCAATTCCTCCATCTCTCTACTCGAAACAACCTTCCACACAACTACGATATCTTCTTCGAAAACACACAACTCGAAACTTCATCTGTTCTCAATATTCTCAGTGTTTCTTTTTCTCGTGATCTTTCTTGGAAAGATCACATTACTTCTCTTTCTAAACAAGCTTCTAAAAGGTTAAGTGTTCTGAGGCGCTTTCAGAATTTCTTCTCGCCACTCCAGTGGCATGCTCTCTATAGGGGTGTTGTTCGCCTCTGTATGGAGTACGCCTCACACATCTGGGGTGGTTCCACTCATACAGTTCTCCTTGGAAATGTGGAGTCTTGGGCTTTTCGTCTCATCAACTCTCCCGCTCTCACTAATTCTCTCCAGTCTCTTTTTGCCCGTCGAATTTTTGCGTCGCTCTTTCTCTATACTATCGCTATTACAATGGATTCCCTTTATCTATTTTCCCAACTTCTTTTGACTTGCACACTTTCAAACGCCGTGTATCTGGACAATTCGGCCTTTAACGACAAAGATCTGATATTTCCCAACTTCTGTGGAAATTAGGCCTCCGGCCTTTGCCCACCGGAGGAGATATAAAAAAAAATTATGAAGAAGTTCGGACAGAATCTAACCAAAAATTCAGAGTCGCCCTTTAGTGTTCATGAAATGTTCTGGAAAACTGACATTAACAGAAAAAGAAGTTCTTAGATTACACCAGGTATATTGGAATTTGTGTTCCGAGAAAACTGAACAATGTTGGGGCTGTGCGTAGATGGGCATGAAGGTCACATTGAAATGTATTGATTTTGTGTCGTAATGTAAGGTATGTTTGCGTAATATTGTACAATAAAATTGTTTAGAACATAAAATGTGCAGTAACTTTTGAATCATCTTATATATAACCTTATAAATAACCTTATATATAACGTTATACATAACTTATATGACAATGGCTCCGTAATGAGTATCTTGAATAGTCAGGGGGATTGTAAAACCAAACACAGACATATTAAAATACTTATAGGAAGATACTATATCAACATTTTAACTATTTGAAGAGAGTAATAAATAAAAAATTAAGAGAAGTTATAAGAGATACAGTTTCATCAAGATTATTTTCAGAAATATTAAGAGAAATGTTGAGGATTTATTGGGAAGATTTGGGTATTAATGTAAAGGGAAGATACCTTACAAATTTAAAATTTGCTGATAATAAGTGTTGTTCTTATTTAAACTTGAAGAATTGCAAAATTTTTTAAAAGTTTCTCAGAGAGAAAGCGGCGAAAAACTGAATTTTTACAAAATTGTAGTAATGTTCAATAAGCACATAGTTTTCAACAAATAATGGCCACCAGCTTTATCTAACAACTTGATGAGGATTATACTAACCCTGAGCTACTTATGTATTCAAAAGGTAAAGAATAATAAGACGAATGATATCAAAAAAAGAAGTAAAATAGTCTAGAAAAAAATGACTGGCTAAGATAGCAAAAAATCAGACAGAAAGGTGGGCAGGGCATAAAGTTAAAATGAATCTGAA
>SEYY01012028.1:30000-40000 GCA_009176605.1 Armadillidium nasatum | reverse complement strand
TAAAAAATTTTGTGTGTATTTTACATTAAAAATAAAAAAATAAAATGCGAATAAAAATATTGGAAACTTGTGCAGAAAGATTATTTTATCTGAAAGGAAGTATCACAAAACTTTCCTTAATCATAATTTAATTTTAATATCAATGCTGATAATGAGTTAATAGCTTGTCGGACATTAGAACTACCTTTTAATAATGGGAGAAAGATAACGCATAAATAAATAAATAAATAAGTATATATATATATATATATATATATATATATATATATATATATATATATATATATATATATATATATATATATATATATATATATATATATATATATATATATTATATATATATATATATATATATATATATATATATATATATATATATATATATATATATATATATATATATATATATATATATATATATATATATATATATATATATATATATATATATATATATATATATATATATATATATATATATATATATATATATATATATATATATATATATATATATTAGTGATGGCATCCGCATCCGCATCCGCATGCGCGGATGCGGAACATCCGCACAAAAATCAACATCCGCATCCGCATCCACATCCGCATCCGCATTTTCGAAAATTCAACATCCGCATCCGCATCCGCATCCGAACTTTCGGAAATTCAACATCCGCATCCGCATCCGCATCCGCACTTTCAAAATTCAACATCCGCATCCGCATCCGCATCCGCACTTCTCCAAAATTTGACATCCGCATCCGCATCCGCATCCGCAAATTAGAAAATATGACATCCGATCCATCACTATATATATATATATATTATATATATATATATATATATATATATATATATATATATATATATATATATATATATATATATATATATATATATATATATATATATATATATATATATATATATATATATATATATATGCGAATTGTAGATCAAGAGTGAGGGTGAAGAGAGAACTATCGGATTGGTTTAGCATAGGAGTGGGATTGAGACAGGGGTTTGTAATATCTCCATGTTATTTAATCTATTGATGAATGGTTTACTTTAGAAAAATGGAGAGAGAAGGGAAGAGTATTACGTTGAGAAATATGGAGGGTGAATGTGAAGTGAATGTTTTACTTTTTGCAGATGATGCGGCATGTGTTGGTGGCAGAATCTGGAGAAAAGATGAGAATACTTGTGAGAGAGTTTGAAGGGAAATGTGCAAACACGAGATTGAAATTCAATCCAGCGAAGAATAAAGTTATGAGGATTGGAGGTGGGGATGAGGAAATGTGGAGGGAGGAATTGGTTTGTAGAAGTGTGAGAATGGAAACTTGAGGAGGTGAATGAATTCAAATATCTAGTAATGTTGGGTGGAAGGTAAGGGTGGGACGGAAAAAGGAATAAAGAAGCAGAGTGGTAGAAGGAATGAAAGTATTGGGGGGCCTAAGAAAAGTATGGAAGAAAGGAAAAATTTCGAAAGAAATAAAGATAAGAATGTTTGAATGTATGTGTTCACCTTCTGTATTGTATGTGTGTGAAACATAGACGATAAGTGCTCGGTCGAGAAAAAGTTTCAATGTCTTTGAGATGAAAGATTTGAGAGCGATATATAAATTGAGAAGGATTGATAGGATTAGAAATGAAAGAATAAGGGATATGTGTAAATGGAAGAAGGGTGTAATTGATAGAGAGGAGGAGGATGTGCTAAAATGGTTTGGACATATGTGAAGAATGAAAGAGAACAGAATGGTTGGCAAGGTACGTAGATCCGATGTAGATAGGGGAAGGGTAGGGGGAGGGGAAGGCCGAAGTGGAGATGGATGGATGGAGTGAGAGTGATTTTGATGGAAGGAATTTGAGTTTAGACGAGGGTAGAAGATTTGTGGAGACAGAGATGGAGGGAGGTGTTGAAAGCGTAAAGCGTTAAAAGGTAAGAATAGTTATGTTTGTAAGGGAATTGTGGCGGGCACCACCTCACGAAAGTGGGAAAGGTGATAGTGATATATATATATATATATATATATATATATATATATATATATATATATATATATATATATATATATATATATATATATATATATATATATATATATATATATATATATATATATATATATATATATATATTATATATATATATATATATATAAATATATACATCCGCATCCGCATCCGCATCCTCATCAAAATTAACATCCGCATCCGCATCCGAAATTAAAAATAACATCCGCATCCGCATCCGCATCCGCATTTTCGAAAATTAAACATCCGCATCCGCATCCGCACTTTCGAAAATTCAACATCCGCATCCGCATCCGCATCCGCACTTTCGAAAATTCACATCCGCATCCGCATCCGCATCCGCACTTCTCCAAAATTCAACATCCGCATCCGCATCCGCATCCGCAAATTGGAAAATATGACATCCGATCCATCACTAATATATATATATATATATATATATATATATATATATATATATATATATATATATATATATATATATATATATATATATATATATATATATATATATATATATATATATATATATATATATATATATATAAGTGGTGTGTGTGTTTGTGTGTGGAAGGGTTAGAGTCTCTTTTTTCAGTTCCCTTTCCGAATTGTTTACAAACTTTTTAGGAGAAGCCAAAATAAAACCATAATAAGTTAAATAAACCTACATCGTAAGAAAATTTTTATTATGCAATTTTGCAACATATATATATATATATATATATATATATATATATATTATATATATATATATATATATATATATATATATATATATATATATATATATATATATATATATATATATATATATATATATATATATATATATATATATATATATAGAGAGAGAGAGAGAGAGAGAGAGAGAGAGAGATAATCAAGAAAGGCAAGTATATAAAATACAGATGGCATGTTTTAGTTCAATTAATCAAAATATAAATACATATAAGCCTTGCTTGCATTTCTTATACAAAACACTCTTTGAAGTAAATCTCATAAATTATCACAAACAAAAGCTCTGATACGCAGGACAATATTTCATAAAATTCGCTTTTATAGATCTCTGTGCGAAAATAAATTCGATAATAAACATATAATGAAAGTGTGGCCCCATATATATATATATATATATATATATATATATATATATATATATATATATATATATATATATATATATATATATATATATATATATATATATATATATATATATATATATAGTATATATATATATATATATATATATATATATATATATATATATATATATATATATATATATATATATATATATATATATATATATATATATATATATATATATATATATATTATATATATATATATATATATATATATATATATATATATATATATATATATATATAGGGCGATCGAGTGAGAGAGAGAGAGAGAGAGAGAGAGAGAGAGAGAGAGAGAGAGAGAGAGAGAGAGAGAGAGAGAGAGAGAGAGAGAGAGAGAGAGAGAGAGAGAGAGAGAGAGAGAGAGAGAGAGAGAGAGAGAGAGAGAGAGAGAGAGAGAGAGAGAGAGAGAGAGAGATTGAAGACAAATTCTTTCTTAACTAATTAATTAATTACATACCTGTATTTACTTTTTTTTAACAAAATACATTTGTCAGTCAATTAAAACTTATCAAAAAGATTCATCATACGTCTTATTTCGGCTTCATAAAATGACTAAGTTTTAACGATTGACACAATACGACTCCTGCATAAAATCAGTACAATGAAATGTTAAAAATTTTATTACTTCTTTATATATCCTGTGATATTTTACATGTTTTCCATACGATTTATCACTTTTAAATAATAAATCAAATTGGAGCATGAAGAAAATATAAAATCATATTGTAGTACGTGTTCCGATTTGATTTGCTTCTTCGTAGTAATTTTAAGATTTCAAAATCGTCGTTCTTTTCTCTGTACAAAGACGAAAATTTTTTATTCTGATATTACTTCTGCAAAGATTATTAAATTTTAATACAACAAATATAATTATTGACAACTTAGGAATAAAGGTTTTTTAAAGGCTGCTCTATTATATATATATATATATATATATATATATATATATATATATATATATATATATATATATATATATCTATATATATATATATATATATATATATATATATATATACTATATATATATATATATATATATATATATATATATATATATATATATATATATATATATATATATATATATATATATATATATATATATATATATATACTATATATATATATATATATATATATATATATATATATATATATATATATATATATATATATATATATATATATATATATATATATATATATATATATATACATATATATATATATATATATATATATATATATATATATATATATATATATATATATATATATATATATATATATATATATATATATATATATATATATCGAGTAATCGGTTTTGCATATAAGATATTTTACAGAAGTCATAATTAGATTTTGGCTAATTTGAGACTTCCTATTTCTATTCAGTGCAGACCATGACAAGGTGTTTTTATTATAATATTTATATATACACATATTGCAAGAATCCTGAATACAGCCAAAACACACCTAACCACACACAAAAATAGCTGAAAATCTTATCAAACATACATACACCTACACCCATACACAAATACAAATCCTTTTCAAACTGAAGAAGAATTTATTCTAATTTTTTATACATCTGGCCAAGAGAGACTGTTTAACGCAATTTTCCGCAGTCTAAAAAGCCCTACTGCCAACAAGTTTCAGATAGAAATGGTGCTAATGAATGACTGATATATATATATATATATATATATATATATATATATATATATATATATATATTATATATATATATATATATATATATATATATATATATATATATATATATATATATATATATATATATATATATATATATATATATATATATATATATATATATATATATATATATATATATATATATATATATATATATATATATATATATATATATATATATATATATATATATATATATATATATATATGCAACTATTTTTTTTTTTTTTTATTTATAAAGTTCACATCTCACGGGTATTGCCTATATTCGAGGAGATACTTTTTCTAGGTATTATATACCTAGGATAAGGAATTACCGGCGCCCTCATAGCATATGAGTCAATCACCCTACCGTTCGAGCCACGGTAGACGGCAAACAAATAAACTCATTCTTACATAGGAAACACTCGCACTTATAAATTCAATATAAGAAATCATAATATCTGTTGTATCAGGTGCCTACAGTTTCATAATCTGTTGAAATTGTGTAAGCGCCGCTTACCTAGCATACCCGGAATGACCACCTCTGATATATATATATATATATATATATATATATATATATATATATATATATATATATATATATATATATATATATATATATATATATATATATATATATATATATATATATATATATATGAGTGTGTGTGTGCGTGTGCGTGTGCGAATGTGTTTCCGGCCATCATTCTCACAGCATTTTGAAGGCTAACTGTGAAATGAAAACATAAATTTCATATGTAATAACAAAATTACATAAATTACCTTTCAAAAATGCTAAAATAATAATAAAATTAAAAATTAATATTAAATAAATAAATAAATGAAATTGAGTACAGAGGTATCCTTCAAACAGATCAAAACCGATAAAGAAATTTTCCATCAATATTTGCAGCATTTTTTTGAAGGTCGAATTTTCATAAACAAATAAACAAACAGACGGGTCTTCTCAACAGGAAAGAATTGCTTTTCTCTTCTTGATCCGAAATTAATATCCTGTATATAAATAATATAATTACTTGAAGGAAACAGTTCTTAATAACGTTTATCGGAACTCATGTAAACGAAATAATAATAACATTAAAAATAACATTAATAACATTCTTTGTTATTATCATCTTGGAATTCAGCGGGACGCTTGAAGAAATTCCTATTATTTAAATTATAAATGTGCTATTACGATACCCAACTTGTATATATATATATATATATATATATATATATATATATATATATATATATATATATATATATATATATATATATATATATATATATATATATATATATATATAATATATATATATATATATATATATATAATTATATATATATATATATATATATATATATATATATATATATATATATATATATATATATATATATATATATATATAATTTTAAGTGAAGATGTATAGATGAGGTGAAGAAAATTTTGGTGGGAGAGGTCTAAGTGTGTAAGAGAGTAGGAGAGCTTCTGAGGACAGAGCTAGCTGAAGGCTGTGGTGAAAGGGAATGGGAGGTAGGAAGTATGAGTGTATGTGTGTGAGTGAATTGGGGTTGGCACCACCCCAAAAAGAGTGGGAAAGATGAGTGATGAAATAAGTATATATATATATATATATATATATATATATATATATATATATATAATATATATATATATATATATATATATATATATATATATATATATATATGTGTATGTGTGTGTGTGTGTGTGTGTGTGTGTGTGTGTGTGTGTGCGAATGTGCGTGTGCCTGTGTGTGTAATATCAGAAAGGTATTTCCAAATTCATTGGGGAGGATCTCTTAAATTTTCTTTCATCGCGATGCCTTTTTACCAAATGAAATTTCTTGCCATCCTCTTACATTGTTATAAAGTTCAATAGGCGATAAGAGAATATAACCCGTATAAGGTTACATTAACCAAAATTACTGATAATAAGACAAAAAACTCAAAACCACATGAAACAATGAATTTGAGCCCATTCAAAATTAATTAAAATAAGAATTTCTTCGTTTACTACTTAAAAAAACAGGATTGACAACAAAATAGAACATTTTGCTATTAAGTGCTCAGTTTTTCCATTCAACAAAATTGTGCAAAATATTCGTTGTTAGTGTAAAATACGAAATATATAATGATATCCAGTTTTGACTGATTTGTACTTTTATAGATTTTGTCCCATTCCCGTTTTATATATTTTATAAGATAATTATCTTGAGAGTATGTTATATATATTTTATATATTTATTATATATTTTAATATTTAAAGATTAAATATATTAGGAAAGAAAGAAAATTTGTTTTAGTATTTCAATGAAGATACCAAAAAATAGTTTTATAAAATCATACATTAATAGACGTCTGGAAGAGCGCTTGTTACGAAAGTTGTATCAAGTCCCAGCACATATAAAAGGATTACTAATCCTTTTCGAGTGCCCTCCTCATTATATTCCATTTAAGTTTAGATCTTCTAATTCGGCCTCTAATTAAGTATCTCTTTCTCATTCATGACTTTAAATTCGTACTTTCTGGAGAAATATCTTGCGTCGTAAATCATAACTATCGATCTTTGCATTCAGACAATACAAATTAAGCTTTGAACAAACTTGTAGTGAATCACATTCATTTTCGTAATCATGAAATAAGAAAACAAATTAAACTGTCAGCTTAATCTTATTTTTATTTAAATAATAATAATAATAATAATAATAATAATAATAATAATAATAATAATAATAATAATAATAATAATAATAATAATAATAATAATAATAATAAAAATAATAATAATAATAATAATAATAATAATAATAATAATAATAATAATAATAATAATAATAATAATAATAATAATAATAATAATAATAATTATAATAATAGTAATAATAATAATAATAATAATAATAATAATAATAATAATAATAATAATAATAATAATCTGGCTCCGTTAGCTCAACGGCAGAGCACTCGGGTAGGGAGCGATAGTACCAGGATTTGAAGCTATGTTCGAGCTGGGAATGTGAGCGGTTTCTCCTTGTTCTCAGCTCCGAATGACTCAGTCGTTAAACGAGTACATTAGTGAAGTGATCTTGTCACTGATGGGAAATAACCTCCGGCATCCGCAATAGGTCTGACCCTGCTGCCAACAGTAGTAGCCGTGGGCTGCCAACAGGATCTTCCTCGAAATATCCCACTGACAGGATGTAAGTCTACACTGGGGGATGAAGATTAATTTTTTTTTATAATAATAAAATAATAATATCAAAAATACTGCTAATAACACTTCCAAATAATAATAATATCAATAATAATAATAGTTTCAAAAATAATAATATAATAAAAGTAATAATAATAATAATAATAATAATAATAATAATAATAATAATAATAATAATAATAATAATAATAATAACAACGGAAATATATTATTATTATTATTATTATTATTATTATTATTATTATTATTATTATTATTATTATTATTATTATTATTATTATTATTTTATTATTATTATTATTATTATTATTATTATTATTATTATTATTATTATTATTATTATTATTATTATTATTATTATGGCAACCACCAGTGAATATGTGACACACATTTTACCTTAGGCTAATTTTTAATGTTTTTCAATTTTTGGTCTTAATGCAAGAGAACAAAAGGATCTAAAACTCTTCCCAAATTAATCCCATAACATTTTTATCGTCAATTTTATTATTATTGACGCTACGTTAGGAATTCACGGTTTCATATCATGTACATAATTAAATTTTTAAACGTATATATATATATATATATATATATATATATATATATATATATATATATATATATATATATATATATATATATATATATATATATATATATATATATATATATATATATATATATATATATATATATATATATATATATATATATATATATATATATATATATATATATATATATATATATATATATATATATATATATATATATATATATATATATATATATATATATATATATATATATATATATATATATATATATATATATATATATATATATATAAAGTTTTGAAGTAAAATGAGAAGTAAAAATTATGCGCATATATAGAAATATAATCTTGGGAACTGTAGGATGCTTGTTTCACTGGAAGGGTGAATTCTCTGCTGGTGCGTTGCAAAACACAAGGTCTAGCACGAAAATCATTGTATCAAGAAGGAATTTTTTAAGACAGACTTTCGAGGAGAGAAGGAAGAAGGTACTGGTCCAGTCGACTGGAAGAGTTTTATTTTGTTAGATAAACTTTACAATCAGCCTCAGATTCAGATCGGAACTTTGGTAAAAAGCTCTCAGATCAAAATTATTATTAATATTTTTGTAGGATAGGACCGGTTTGAGAAACATGTTGGCTGCTCTGACAAACATTTAATAAACTTCTGGGTTCTGAAGTGAAATATATATATATATATATATATATATATATATATATATATATATATATATATATATATATATATATATATATATATATATATATATATATATATATATATATATATATATATATATATATATATAACTCTTCCAGAAAGGCCTTTTTCAGCCTGTCAGTCGGACCAGAATCTTTCTTTATCAATCTCGGTCCTGCAGAACCCTTTCATCCATCAGTATCTACCACCACGTTTAATCTCTCCTCTTCCTCTCTACTTACGATAATAATTTTTGTCTTTCCCACATTCATTCTCAATCTCGCTTCTCTCAGCTTTTCCGCAAAACAAACCACCACTTCTCTCAGCTTTTGTCCATGCTCGCTCCAACACGCCAGATCATCGGCTTAAGCCATTACATCTCCATCACGTTCGTGCACCTCCTCTTTAACTCCCTTAATTATTGTGTCCAAATAAGATGTAAATAGTATTGGCAACAACACTCTTCTCTGCTTAACTCCAGTTGTTACATCAAACCACTCCTCGTTTTCGTAATCCGTTCTAACATCACACCTACAGGTCTTATACATGCTTCCAAGAGCTCTAATTAGTTTCTCGTTTACTCCATAATCTCTTCTTAAACACTC
>SEYY01012028.1:17500-22500 GCA_009176605.1 Armadillidium nasatum | reverse complement strand
ATATATATATATATATATATATATATATATATAACCTGAAGAATGAAATCATACGGAAGACATTTTGAGAACAGACTAATATCTGATAACGAAAACCCTACTGAATATGTGTAATAATTAACAATGAAAAAACGCGGGATTACCCCAAATCGTCGACAGGAAAAGTAATCGACAGGTCAAAGGGCCGACACTTTTGAAAAAAACATTAACAAAATTTTCTCACTTGTCCAAAACGTCGACAACTTTTTTTGGTAAGGTCAAAGGGCAGACAACTTTTTTTTATAACTTGTCCAAATCGTCGACACTATAAATCGATATCGATTAATCGAAAGATATATATCATCATCACTCACGGGTCGGGGGGTACGGGGGGCAGAGCCCCCGTAGACAAATGATCGTGTGCCATGCATCTACTAAAATAATATATTAAAAATAAAAAAAATCTATTCATAATTATTATAATAATAAAATTTAAAAATAGGCTTACGTATCGATTGTATCGAAATAAAAAAAATACGATGTTGGTCAAACAGCCGACACATTTTTTTTCACATGTGTCCAAAACGTCGACACGTTGAAATTGAAAAGAAAAGTGATCGACACATTTTTTTCAAAAGTGTCGGCCCTTTGACCTGTCGACTACTTTTCCTGTCGACGATTTGGGTATACGCCCAAAACGTCGACAGAGAAAATAGTCGACAGGTCAAAAGGCCGACACGCCTTTAACAAAATTTTGTCACTCGTTCAAAACGTCGAAAACTTGTTTTGGTAAAGTCAAAGGGCCGACAGCATTTTTTTTTTTACAACTCGTCCACATAGTCGACACAATAAATCGATGTTGACTAATCGATAGATATATATCATTACCACTCACGGGGAGTGGGGTACGGTAGGCGGAGCATCCGTAGTTCGTGTGCCATGCATTTACAAAAAAAAAGTAAATAAAATATTAAAAACTAAATAAATATTCTTATAATTATTATAATGATGAAAATGAAAAAAGTAGGCTTACATATCGATTATATCGATATAAAAAATACGATATTGGTCAAACAGTCTACACAATTTTTTAACGTATGGCCAAATGCTAGACAGTTCAAACTGAAAAGTAAAAGTGATCGACAGAATTTTTTCAAAAGTGTCGGCATTTTGACCTGTCGACGTTTTGGGTATAGCTTCACAATGACCATAAAGTAAGGTTACCCATTTTAATAAAATACAAGTAAATAATAATAGTAATAATAATAAAAATAATAATGCTAATAATAATTTTAATAATAATAATAATAATAATAATAATAATAATAATAATAATAATAATAATAATAATAATAATATAATAATAATAATAATAATAATAATAAAATAATAATAAATAATAATAATAATATAATAATAATAATAAATAATAATAATAATAATAATAATAAATAATATAATAATAATATATAATAATAATAATAATAATAATAATAATAATAATAATAATAATAATAATAATAATAATAATAATAATAATTAATAATAATAATAATAATAATAATAATAATAATAATAATAATATATATATAAACTAAATTATTCCAAGTATAAAGTAAGATATAATAAGTCTGAAAAATAATATTCTTTTTCTCCTAAAAGCCTCTTATGCTCCTTCTTCATTTTTGATTATTTTTTTTTTTCATTTTATGAACTTTCGGAATAAAGGAAATGTTATTTTTCAGTGTTTGTATAACACAAAGGGATTAGAATTTATTTTTTATCTTTCGATTGTAAAATTGATACTTTTTACAAGATTTAAGAAATATTTTTCAAAGTATTTTTTAAGGCATATCCTTAACTGTGTTGTTTTCAAATTTTCTTCATTTATTTCACTGGTTCATGAAGGCCTAGGTTAATATTTTTCGAATGGTGAAAGTTTTTAAAGAGAAACGAAGCAGCTTCATTTTGGAAAAATATTTATTATTCTTGTGTTTTTTACTCGTAAAAATTGTTTGCTTTCTTTAGGCAATTTTATGATTATTTGTTTTGTCTGTGACTCTCATTTTTTATTTTATTTTTTTTATTTAGAAAAGGTGTGTAACAGAATAATGTTTCTGGTTTTTAAAACAACTTAGGAATTTTTTTTTTAAATTTTAACCTAAAGAAATGACTTATAAAAAGTGACTATGCCGGTCTTTAAATCAGAACTATGAATATCCTAAATTAATATTCAATCATTAATATTAATTATTTAATTTATAAATGAATAAAAACCATTCCTCAATGTAACTAAACAACTTCGCAAACAAAGGTACCTTTGTTAACGCTATAAATATAAGAGTTTTTTTTTAATGTTTTTATTAATTTACTAGATACATTATTCTTTACATTGATATTGATGCAATAAATTAATTTAAGAAGTCAGCTTGTCAAGCTAAACAAAAGCGATATCTGCAGAATGAGATTTTTATTTTCGGTACAAAGACATTTTTTTTTAACAAAACGATAACTGAAAAAAAATAAAAGAAAAAAGAAATGAAAAAATAAATAAATAAAAAACATTGGAAAATATTTTTATTTTTACATGAACTCTGATTTTATTTATTAAAAATCGTATAACAATGGAAAGGCTTCAAAGAATTTATAAATTTTTGCAGGATTTTGTTATTCTGTTAAACAGATAAGAGAAAGGAGGGAGTTTAATAACATGGAGTTAATTATATATTATATATATACTATATATATATATATATATATATATATATATATATAATATATATATATATATATATATATATATATATATATATATATATATATATATATATATATATATATATATATATATATATATATATATATATATATATATATATATATATATATATATATATATATATATATATATATATATTATATATATATATATATATATATATATATATATATATATATATATATATATATATATATATATATATATATATATATATATATATATATATATATATATATATATATATATATATATATATATATATATATATATATATATATATATATATATATATATATATATATATATATATATATATATATATATACAAATGCGAGCGACAAAATGTCGAAAATTCAAGCACTTGTCTCGAAAAAGATTTAGCAATATTAAAATAATAATTTAAAAAATAAATGTTGAATGATTTGACAGTGGCTCCCAAAAAAAGGATAGCGAGATAGACAAGATATATATATATATATTATATATATATATATATATATATATATATATATATATATATATATATATATTATATTTTATATATATATATTATATAAATTTATATATATATTATAAATATATATTTTATTAAGAAGCAAAGGTAATTTAAAAACCTTTGACTTATTTTAATTTCATTAATTATATAAAATGCATTTGGTGATAAATTTCCAAACTTACTACCCCTACACCCGAACCTAATTTAGCATTGAACAACAGTGTTAAAAGCCTTGAAGAAAAACCTTTGCAATTTTTACGACTCAATAATCTTTTGAACGGAATAACATGGTTTACCTTAGTACTATTTTTAAGCGTGGTTCCATTGCTTTCCTTATTAATAAGTTCCTTATTAATAATATCAACACTTTTATTAAAAACATAATTTTATAAAATGTAATAGGTGTAGAGTATAAAAAATAATTATGATGATTAGTTTGTTACGTAAGTATTATAACAAAAAATATTAAAAAATCTTATGCTGAGGGTTACTATATGAATTAATTAAAATCAGAGAATAATACATAAATAAGAATAAAAAACAACTTCAAGGGGTAATTACTATTAGTAATAAAAATTTTAAATAATAATAAAATAATAATAAATAATTTATACAGTTATTTTAACCTTCCAATTTGAGGTATGAGAAAACGAGAAAAATTATCAACTACACAAATTTTTATTCCAGGTTTAATTGACAAACATTTAATTCTTACCCTTTTAAATTAAGTCATTTACTAATCAAATAGACATTCTTTACTCTTGGAACGAAATCGTATAAAATGAATTAAAGCTCAAATACAACACTATAAGAGTTTAAAAATAAACTAGGGGAAAAGTTTTGTAATATTTAATTGATATATATATATATATATATATATATATATATATATATATATATATATATATATATATATATATATATATATATATATATATATATATATATATATATATATAAATATATAATATATATATATATATATATATATATATATATATATATATATATATATATATTTATATATTATATATATATATATATATATATTATATATATATATATATATATATATATATATATATATATATATATATATATATATATATATATATATATATATATATATATATATATAATATATATATATTATATATTACACATCACCACCGCTCACAAGCAGAGCCCAATTCAAGGAGGAGGTGATAGATCAAAAAGAGAATAAGAAAAACCCTACAAGTCCCACCTAGCTCAAATTTCGTAGTTGAGTATAGACGTGGGCTTTAAATTAATGGAGATGAAATATTTGAGAGAATTCCACAAAACAGAGGTGGCTGTAAAGAAGAAGGTACCAGAGCGGGAAGCCTAGAATTACCTATGTCTACAAAATTTATGTTCAAACAATGCACGCCTTGTGGTACGAGGTCGCCGTACTCGTAGAGATATACGAGTGGACAGTCCCCTTGAGCATTTGCCGCTGTAGTACCTATAGAAAAGAGACAAGGCAACAACGTAACGTCACAAAGATAAAGGGTCAAGTGAATTAGAAAGAGCGAAATAACTTATAAATTTTTTAGCTTTTGATTCAACTCTATCCAAAAGACGAGTGAAACCTGAGCCACCCTAGATATATGACCAGTACCCCAAACAAGGGTGGATGAGACCCTTGTATAATTGAAGTAACTACGAAGAAGTAAAAAATTCTCGCAATCTAAAAGAACTTCTAACTCCTTTGAGGCAGCC
>SEYY01012028.1:5000-10000 GCA_009176605.1 Armadillidium nasatum | reverse complement strand
TGAGCTTGTTATTATTATTAATAGTAGCAGAAGTAAAATTATTACTTTTATTATTATTATTATTATTATTGCTAATTATTATTATTATTATTATTATTATTATTATTATTATTATTATCATTATTAATTATAATTATTATTTTTATTATTATCATTATTATTATTATTATTATTATTATTATTATTATTATTATTATTATTATTATTATTATTAATTTTATTATTAATTATTACTATTATTATTATCATAATTATTATTATTATTATTACTCTAACTTACATTCTCATTATTATCCTAGGAAGATTAATTATTTTTTTTGCTAACAATATAATTTAATTTTTTGAGAAGTAAAGCGTCACCAAAAAAAGTTTTAATTTAAAAAGGCAAATTAAACTTTCTTTGGCATTCATTAAAGGGAAAAAAATATATATTAAAAAAGAGCGCCTCTTCACATATAAATTCCTAATGTTTTATTACCCCTCTTTCTCGTGTTCCTTTTTTGGGCTTCTCTTCGGGAGTTTTTATTGTCCTTCTCATGTGCTTCTTTTTTTCGTTTCTTTTCAGGAATCTTTATTGTCCTCCTTCTTCTCTTCTCTGTGTTCCTTCTTCGGGTTTCTCTTCAGGAAATTTTATTGTTCTCGTTCTCCTCTTACCTCTGTTCCTTTTTCTTGTTTCTTTTCAGGAATCTTTATTGTCTTCGTACTTCTCTTCCCTGTGTTCCTTCTTCGGGTTTCTCTTCAGGAAACTTTTTTGTTCTCGTTCTCCTCTTACCTCTGTTCCTTTTTCTGGTTTCTTTTCAGGAATCTTTATTGTCTTCGTAATTCTCTACCCTGTGTTCCTTCTTCGGGTTTTTCTTCAGGAAACTTTATTGTTATCGTTCTCCTCTTCCCTGTGTTCCTTCTTCGGGTTTCTCTTTAAGTATCTTTATTTGGTCTCCTTCTTCTCTTCCCTGTGTTCTTTCTTCTGGTTACTCTTCAGGAGTCTTTATTGTCCTCGTTCTAGTGTTCCTTATTCGGGTCTCTCTTCAGGTCTCTAGTTCCCTGTGTTTCTTTTTCGGGTTTGTCTTCAGGGGTATTTTATGAAGTCGTTCTTTTGTACCCTGTGTTCTTTGTTTGGGTTTGTTTTCAGGAGTCTTTATTGCCCTCGTTATCGTGTTCTCTTTGTTCATTCTTTTGGTCTCCCTTCAGGAATGTTCATTGCCATATCCTTTTTCTTTCCATTACTTTTCATTTTTGCATCTCGTAATCTACCAATGCACATTCTCAATATATATATATATATATATATATATATATATATATATATATATATATATATATATATATATATATATATATATATATATATATATATATATATATATATATATATATATATATATATATATATATATATATATATATATATATATATATATATATATATATATATATATATATATATATATATACAGAATTGGTGTATTATCACAAATGTAAATTTTTATTTTCTTGAACGTTTTCCAATTCCTGAAAGTAGAAAAGAGAACAACTGAAATTTGCATTGAAGGAATAGGAATCCTCCTTTGTAATCCCAGAGTGACTAATCCCCCCCACCTCCATCTCTCCCTTCATCCCCCTCTTGCACCAACTGAGCCTGCTTCTGCTTTAAAGTTTAATGGTGACCTCTAATGCAGAGAGTTCACCAAAACAAACTGATTTTATGGTATTGTTTTTCCAATTTAGATGACCACGTTACATTTGATAGTTATTTTATTAATTGCTACTAATATTAGTTTTATTAATATTACAAATATAATTATTATTATCATGCTGATAATTATTATTATTATTATTATTATTATTATTATTATTATTATTATTATTATTATTATTATTATTATTATTATTTTTTTTTATTATTCTCATTAATATTTTTATAATTATTATTTTTATTTTTATTTTAAATATTATTATTATTGTTTTTATTCTTATTAATACTAATATAATCATTATTCTTATTATTTTAATTATTATTATTAATTATTATTATTTTATTGTTATTATTATCATTGCCTATTATTATTATTTTCGAGAGCAAATAATGTTTTAATTATTCCTATTGTTTTTATTATTATTATTATTATTATTATTATTATTATTATTATTATTATTATTATTATTATATAATTATTAAATAAAAAAAAAAAAAAAATTATTATTGATTATTATTATTATTATTATTATTATTATTATTATTATTATTATTATTATTATTATTATTATTATTATTATTATTATTATTATTATTATTATTATTATTATTATTATTATTATTATTATTATTATTATTATTAATATGATTATCATTATTATTACTATTATTATTATTATTATTATTATTATTACGTATTTTATTGATATTTTTATAGTTTTTTATTACCACTGTAATTATTATTATTAATAATTAAAAGTATTAAACTATTACCATTAATTACGAAAATTTTACAAGAGTGAGAGCGTGAGCAAAATAATTATTCAATATTTTCAAAGTTAAAATTCGTCGTTTTATTCCCTCGTAATTTTAACGACCAATTTAACCTCAGCTTTTTTTTTCTAATATAACATAAACATAGACGAAAACATACACCTACGGACATGAACTCACGCATACAAATACACTCACGCCCCAACAGTAGTAAGGGAGGCGGCTTCCGATCTTTTCTGAAATTCCGCGAGAAGTTGCACTGTCAAGTACCTTCCTGACATTTTTTTTTGAAGGTTCACAGATCCCCTACGAGCCCCTTCCCCTGATTCAGACCAATTCAGCCTAATTGAACCTCAAAAAAAGTGTCAGGAAAGAGTGTGAGGTGAACGTAGCAATGACGTGAGCTCAGGTAACTTCCTGCCACAGATTTTTGGGGGCTCACGGGGCCACCTATGGGCCCCATCCTCCGACTTGCGTCCATTTTCGATGAACTGAACCCCCAAAACAGTGTCAGGAAAGAGCGTGACGTCGAACTGCTCGAGCTAGATTTGCAATTGCAAATCAAAGGCCGGTATGCACATTTCCTAGCGGAATTCGCCCCTCCCCCTTACTACTCCCAACATACACCCACACAAACTTATACACACACACACACACACACACACACACACACACACACACACACACACACACACACACACACACACCAGAGCGGTCTATCCTGGCAAGAAACTGTAGGCCCCTGATGCAACAGATTTTATCATTTCTTAAGTTGAATTTATAAATCCGAATGTTTCCTATGTAAAAATGAGATGCATAACAGAGCTTGGTAAGCTGTGCATATATATATATATATATATATATATATATATATATATATATATATATATATATATATATATATATATATATATATATATATATATATATATATATATATATATATATATATATATATATATATATATATATATATATATATATTTATTTCACCTCTGGTGGGCAAAGGCCAGAGGCCTAATACAATTCCACCAGAGTTAGGGGAAAAGACGGAAGCCTGGTCAAATTAAAGGCCGACGTGTCCTAATACACGACGTTTGTAGGTGTGTAAGTCATAGGAAGTTGGAAAAATAGAAGGGAGTGTGTTCCAGACTTTACCAGTAGAGTACATGTAGGACAGAGCATAGCGGTTAAGTCTGGGGTCAGAGAGTTGGACAGAGAAAGGATGAGACTGTGTAGAAAGTCGAGTCGCACGAGCCCTTCTCAGTGGAGGAGGTATGCGACGAGAGAGTTCAGAAGAGCAGTGTCCTATTGTAATAGCGATAGTATAGAGAGAGTGACGCAACAATTCGACGGACAGAAAGAGATTGAAGAGAGTTAGTAAGAGCAGGAGAGTTGATGAGACGAAATGCCCTAGACTCCACCTTCTCTAGGAGAGCTGTATGTGCGGAACCACCCCAGATGTGCGAAGCATACTCCATACAGGGGCAAACAACACCCCTATACAGAGCAAGCAACTGGGGTGGAGTGAAGAAATGCTGAGGGCGCCTCAGAACACCTTAACCTCTTAGAAGCTTGTTTAGAAAGAGAGGTAATGTGATCTTTCCAAGAAAGAACACGAGAAAAGGAAACACCGAGAATATTAAGAGAAGATGAAGGTCTGAGTTGAGTGTTTTCGAAGAAGATATCATAGTTGTGTGGAAGATTGTGTCGAGTAGAGAGATGGAGGAATTGAGTTTTGGAGGCATTGAAAACAACCATGTTCTCTCTGCCCCAATTAGAAATAAGAGATAGATCAGAGGTCAGCTGCTCCAAGGCAACCCTCCTTGCATCTAGTAACTGTTGTTGAGAGGGGCGGATATACGGATTACCCACTCAAAAATTTCACTGAACGCCTCTAACACACACATACACACACACACATACATACATATATATATATATATATATATATATATATATATATATATATATATATATATATATATATATATATTATATATATATATATTAGTTAATTAAGGCAAACAATTTTGCATTCGAGGTTTGTATATATACTCAGCAAGGGGTAAGCGGGAATAGAAATAAATGCCTAGAAAATTCGTTCAATTTATGAAGTGAAATCCTTGTTAAAAGGACCACTTACTACAAAAGAAAATAAAACAAAATGATTAACAAAAGCTTCAAACAATGCTATATAAAGGTTGCATGCGAGCCATAATTAAGGAAACAACTGGATTTCTACATGTAAGAAATAGAAGCCTTCTTATTACCGGTATAGGTTCATATATGGATACATATATATATATATATATATATATATATATATATATATATATATATATATATATATATATATATATATATATATATATATATATATATATATATATATATATATATAAATGAAATATCTTTATTGTTTTTAAATTATTAATCTCTATCTTTTCTCTCAGACTCCTCTTCTTCCTCTGTTTCTCAACATTATTTATTATTCTCTCTCTCTCTCTCTCTCTCTCTCTCTCTCTCTCTC
>SEYY01012028.1:0-2500 GCA_009176605.1 Armadillidium nasatum | reverse complement strand
ATCGTTTCAAACTTCGTTTTTAGGCATTAAAAAAATATTAATAAAAAAAAAAAAAAAAAAAAACGGACTCCTTTCTCCTAAACGTTCTAAAAATTGTTTTAAAAGACTTTGCATTGCTAAAAAAAAAAAAAAAAAAAAAAAAAAAAAAAAATTAACGGTTATTAAGAAAGTTTGCCACGAACAGAAGTTTGGAACGCATTATATTCGATTTTAACGTATTTTGTTTGATCCCCTTTCAAACGAATTAATGGACTTTGGATTTTTGTCTTTTCGAGCTTCACAAGTTCACAACAAGAACAAGAATAGAAATCTTTTCTCAAAATATATATATATATATATAGTATATATATATATATATATATATATTATATATATATATATATATATATATTATATAATATAATATATATATATATATATAATATACTAATATATATATATATATATATATATATATATTATATAGTACTATATATATATATATATATATAATAGATATATCATATAATATATATATATGATATATATATATATATTATATATATAATATTAAAAATAATGTCTGCTACTGCACTCGAACCAGCAACCTTTAAGATGGTAAGTCTTGCACGTTGACCACTAGGCTATGACGGTTCAAAAGGAAATAAAATTGGAACTACTCATGATCTACAGTTATGATGTCAATCCCAAAGACTTAACCGACCACAACTTAAGCAAAGGGCAATGAGGTCAAAAGTCGAATCCCTCTCAGACGGTTATATCATTAATTTTAAAGTCTGCTATAACTCTCGCAGACTATTTTCTTACAGAAAATTAATGTCTACTATTGAACTCGACCAGCAACCATTAAGATGGTAAGTCTTGCACGTTGACCACTAGGGGCAACTCGCAAGACTTACCATTTTAAAGGTTGCTGGTTCGAGTCCAATAGCAGACATTAATTTTCTGTATGAAAACAGTTTGTGAGAGTTATAGCAGACTTTAATATATATATATATATATATATATATATATATATATATATATATAATATATATATATATATAATATACTATATATATATATATATATATATATATATATATATATTGCTTTTCACCTTTCCCACTCTCGTGGAGTGATGGCCGCCATAATTCCTTCACACACGTACAGTCGTCAACAGAAGTTCGTTCCTATTAGGCTGGAAATAAATATTTATATAAAATGGAAATCATTTCATAAAAGCTCTATTTTGAATAAAAAGAAAATAAAAACATTGAGCGGGGCTTAATTGAACTGTAATTGGCTGAACCTGAAATGATCCCCATTTTATATAAATATAGGAACGAACTTCTGTTGACGACTGTACATGTGTGTGAAGCAGAGGAATATGTATGTTTTCCATACATACATAGGTGATGTATGTTTTCCATACATATATCACCTTTCATTTCACACACACACACACACACCCTCACCACAGCCCTCCATCTCCCTCTTTCTTCCACAACTCTCCTGCCTTCTTCCAAATTCAAACCTCTTCCTCTCAAAATCTCCCTCACTCCATCCATCCATCTTCACTTTGGGCTTTCTTTTCCTCTACCTCTCTCAACCTCGGATTCAAGCATTCTGCACACCATCCTGTCATCATCCATTCAACACATATGCCCAAACCACCTTAGTACCTCTTCCTCTTCTCTATCAACCATTCCCCTCTCCATCCACACATCTCCCCTATTCTTTCTTTGCAAATACATTTAAATACATTTAATCTTTTCCTCACATCCATACATTGCAAGTGGCAAACATATACTCTCTATTATTGTTTCCTTTTCTACCCCCCCCTTTCCTTCCACCAACATTCCCAAATATTTAATCCTTCTACCTCCTCTAATCTCTCCCACCCCACCTTTACAACCCCATTCCTCCCCTCTCACAACCACCCCATCACCCCAATCCTCATTACTTTACTTTTTGCAGGATTTATCTCAAATGTTTTGATTGCTCATTTCCCTTCAAATTCTCTCACCAACATTCTTAACTTTTCCATAGAATCAGCCAAAAACTCAGCACATTTACTTTCCTTTCACCCTCCCCACCACTCAACCTAATCCCTTTCCTCTCCATTTCCCTAACTACACCATCCATCAACAGGTTAAATAACCATGGAGACATTACACATCCCTGTCTCAACCCTATTTCTTTGTTATACCAATTAGTAAGCTATCTTTTCACCCTCACCCTTGCTCTATAATTTTCATAAAAGCCTTTGATCCCATTCAATAGTCTTCCTCCTACCTCCTACCTCCCAACCCTCTCTCAATGCCTCGAACAATTCCATCCTACATACTCTATCATACGCTTTCTCCAAATCCACAAAGCATGCATATGCCACTTTACCTTTTTCACGCAATTTCTCACCAATCATCCTTAGCTTAAAAACCTGTTTCACACATCCCCTACCTTCTCTAAAATCCAGTTATTCCTCTCCCAACCCCTCTCTTGTCAATTCTTTCACTCT
>SEYY01012027.1:5000-17263 GCA_009176605.1 Armadillidium nasatum | reverse complement strand
CTGTAAAAAATTACCGTAAAAAATACTTTTTTTTACCGTAAATTTTTTACATTCTCACCGTAAAAATCATTTTACGGCCACTGGCCGTTTTATATGAACCTCGGTTATAATTTCTCAAGTGCGCATGCGCGTATCTTTCTGTTTACTTTCTATAAGTAATGAAGCGCGCCAATTGTAAACATGAAAAATTTTGACGGATTGGAGTGATTTACTCAATTTTATTTGTCTTTTTAAAAAAGAAAATATAAAATTATGTATAAATGCAGGTACTGTAAAACAAACACAACAACGTTGATAAATTACGTAAAACACTGTGGAGTGCATTCCAATGTTCCAAATGTTTACTTCCATGCATAAACGAGTTTTGTTCCAGAGTTTTCAAAACGTATTCTGGATTTAGGTCTCATGTACTTAGAGACCATTTACTACATAAAAGTAAGTTTTGGGTAAACATTAATACTGAAGAAAAACTAAAATGTACTAAATTCGGTTGTACTAAAAAATTTAGTAATTATAGAACCTTATCAATACATTTAAAATCGCATTTCCAAGGTAATAGGATGGTCAAATGTCCATTTAAAAACTGTCGGCTAAGTTTTAGAAATAAAAATACTTATTCAGCCCATCTAACCAGGAAGCATAAGAACTCAGGAAAAGCTGTTGACCACTTTAGTAATATATATATATATATATATATATATATATATATATATATATATATATATATATATATATATATATATATATATATATATATATATATATATATATATATATATATATATATATATATATATATATATGTGTGTGTGTGTATTTGGGTATCAAAATGAAGTCCTGTGCCAGATTTATGAAACCTACAGAAAATTCTTAAAATATTTAATAAACAATAAAAAGGTTAATAGGCATATAAAAGTTGAGAAATGAAAATTAAAGTTATAGAGCTGTTGTTCATTTTTATTATAATATTTGTCCATAGAGACAGGGCTGTTAATCCAGAGCTGTAGCCACAAAGTTTTAAGTGGAACTGGAAGCTTTTTTTTTTTTTTAATAAATTTATTATTTGGATAGGATAATTGCCAGAGCAATGTCCTTAATAATACCAACACTAGCTAATTTTCATGAAATATATTAAATGTTTGAAATGGGCTGTAAAGAAAAAATAGACCCCCTTAATTAAATTAGTTATCTCATAGTTTGAAATGGAAGAAATATTTTATTATTTCTTCTACTCACAGGTTTAGGAGTATGGATGTGTTTTGTCCCCATGTAGATAAATGTATATATTGACATACATTTCTTAGGAAAAAATATTTGACAGTTTTCAAGTATTTTCCTTTTTCCCAAAATATTTTCTTACTTCACAACTGTGTTAATTTGCATTTCTTGACTTTTTAACTTTTTGCTATTATATTTTAAGCATTTTCTGTAAACCATGCCATGTTTTGTATCCATATAGAGAGCAGATCAAATGTTTGAGTAGGTTTAGATTCTCAAAACTCCAATGGCACACAGGTTGAGTACAATCAATAAACATAGTTAATTAATTATAGACTCATGTAGGATATTTTTACAATATTTTCCACGATGTTTTAAAATATTGTGAATAGTTAATTATACTGTAGATATAGATATGCTGCATGATTTTGAATATACATATAGACTATGTATTTGCAGGAGGAGGAATTCCTAAAAAAAAATTCAGCTCAAACTATTTTTATAGTTAATATTCTAAACACTTATTGCCTCTACATCTGCTAAATCTATTATTAGGTTTACTCATTTATAATTTTACTTTCATTTAATTTTCACTATATATATATATATATATATATATATATATATATATATATATATATATATATATATATATATATTATTATTATATATATATATATATATATATATGAATCGACCATGACTGGAATTTTGCCGGGGCCAGGGTCACCCAAATTTGGTCGGGGTCAGGGTAGCCTAAAATTTGTAAAGAGGTCAAAAGCACTGAAATATTAGCTTAAAAAAATTAGATATAAATTTAATTGAGGTTTATTTAATTATAAGGAAGGAGTAGAATAGAAAACATTCACCTTAATTAATGATTATATGCATTTTCTAAAAAAAAAAAAAAGTTTTAAAAAAAGTACAAAAAATTTTTTTTTTTTTTTCCCTGATTCACAGTAGTGATTCAACAGGTTTACCTAGGTAAGACCCTAAGGTAAAGTTTGAAAAAATGTAAGATATAAAATTATCAATATAACCTGTATTTATACATAACATTGTCATTTTATTGCTATGTATCAAGCTTGTATCATTTAGCTACATTATTTCAGAATTATTATTTTGTTTATATTTTCAGTCAATATGGCTAAAAGATTTAGCTTCAGCAATATGGGAGTACTTTACAATGTTTCAGGATAGGCTCGAAATAGTTAAATGTAACATCTGCAGCCAGGAAATTAGAAGAGGATATCTGGGTGCCCCAAGTAAAAAATATTCAAAAAGATGAATATTTACTAGCAGAAAAGGAGCGGTGAAAAGATAGAAATTATTGAGAAAAAAATTTTAAAAAATTTAATTTTCTTATATTTTGTGTGAATTTTTTTTATTATTATTATTATTTGACTGATTGAGCCAAAGTTTTCAGGGCATATGCAAAATGGCCAGGTTTGCCAGGGCTGGGACCGAAGCCCCATTTATATATATATATATATATATATATATATATATATATATATATATATATATATATATATATATATATATATATATATATATATATATATATATATATATATATATATATATATATTAGGGATGGAGTGAAGTATCGGTATTGGCAAGTATCGGCATATTTTTAGGTATCAGGTATCGGTACTGGGGAAACTTTTATCGGTAATTTTTTTTGGATAGGAGTAAAGTATCGGTATCGGTAGTAGTATCACAAGTATCAGCATATTTTTAGGTATCAGGTATCGGTATCAGTAAAAATTTTGGTATCGCTCCATCCCTAATATATATAATCAAGAAAAGTATGGCAAAAAATGAATGAAGTATTATCATGAATTAAAGATCTTTATTACTTTCAAATCTATAAAATAACTCAACATTTCAACTACTAGCTGTAGTCATTATCAAGAGTTGCTGAGATCAAGACAGAAAATGTGTACCAACTGTAATTTATGCAATAGACAAAAATAGAAATTAGAAAATTTATTTGTATTATGTTTTATTGTTTATTGGATATTTTCAAATTTCTATTTTTATCTGTTACATAAATTACAGTTGGTACACATTTTCTGGCATGATTTCAGCAACTCTAGATAATGACTACAGCTAGTAGTTGAAATGGTGAGTTATTTTATAGATTTGAAAGTAATAAAGATCTTTTTTTAGGAGTATACTTCATTCATTTTTTGCCCTACTTTTCTTGATTAAAATTAAGCTCAAAAGGGGCAAATGCTGATATATATATATATATATATATATATATATATATATATATATATATATATATATATATATATATATATATATATATATATATATATATATATATATATATATATATATATATATATATATATATATATATATATATATATATATATATATATATATATATATATATATATATATATATATATATAATTTCCATTTATATATAACAATATTATATTAAGAATCTAATTGATTTGAATATTGAATTTGGAAATAATTAAACCTTTTATGATATTGTAATCTCAAGTGTAATTATGGAAAAATAAATTCTACTATTGCTAGAGTTTTTTTTTTTCTTTTTGCAAACATTAAAGTTTAAAAATGTAGACCAAATATTAATTTAAAAATAATAATAATAAAGATTTATTCAAATTCTAGGATTTTTATGAATATATATAGTTTTAAAGAGAAGCATCAGATCCACATTGTGTTATCATTTCTGGTTAATGATATTATTGAGGATTTTTATTTTGAAATTAACTTGTTTTCAATAGTATTTTTTTCTCCCCAAGTACACCAAGCTAAAGTACAAATGCAAGTAGTCATGATATTTAAGTTATAGTGGTTGTACTTTGTCAAATATATATATATATATATATATATATATATATATATATATATATATATATATATATATATATATATATATATATATATATATATATATATATATATATATATATATATATATATATATATATATATATATATATATATATATATATATATATATATATATATATATATATATATCAGGATTGGCATTTAAAAACTCACCCCCCAAAAAAAACACTTAATTTTTTTTTTTAAATATTTTAAATTTAAAGGAATTCTGATGGAAAAACATTAAATTTATGGCAGTAGTAGTACTCATTCTAAAAAGAATACTATAAACTCTTCTGCAATAAGTTGTATTAAGATTGTGCTACAAAACTATATTATGGAATCAATTTAACAGTCTCTTAGTTTTTAAGAACCATTTATTTAAAGAGATGTGCATTTAAAGTTTAAACACAATGACTGTAAATAGCAAAACAAAAACAAGGGGGCATTAACTTAGCTAAAGAGATTAATATTTAGATGACACAACTGGTCTAGAATTAGAATTCAAAAATCTGTAAACTGAAGCCAACTTTTCAGCCCTTTCATTTCCTAATGAATTTCTCAATTTGATCCATACCAACTCAAAAGTTGAAAAAACTCTTTCAATAGAGCCAAAACTTGCTGGACATCAGTGCAAGTCTGCAATAAATTTGCAGAATCCAGTGGAGAGCTTTTTCTCATTTTTTCACCTTGTCTTGCGTCATGCCAATGACTCTCCACCAATGTTCAGGTGTCACAGTAGTTAGAATGTTGCTATTAAAAATGTATCATGAAAAAGTTTCTGGGCCTTTGAGTTTGAATAGGCAGAGTGCACTCAGGAAATCTGTATGATATTCAGAGAGCCACTCTTATGCTTAGTCACTTGATTATCTGTTAAATTTTCTCCTGTATTTAAAATATAAAAGCATTAGATTCTAATTAGATGTGTAATGGATGCATATCTATAGTTTTAATTCTTTAGGAATGCTATAACCCAAAAATACAAATAAACCCTTGTGGGTTGGTTTAAAAAAAAAAAAAAAAAAAAAAATTCCAGCCCTGATATATATATATATATATATATATATATATATATATATATATATATATATATATATATATATATATATATATATATATATATATATATATATATATATATATATATATATATATATATATATTTGAAATGCCATTACAAAAAATTTATGTACAACTTGATGTGATATAGAACATACCATTATTATTTTCATATATATATATATATATATATATATATATATATATATATATATATATATATATATATATATATATATATATATATATATATATATATATGTTTTTTGACAATTTCAGATTATAATATATTTTATAAAAATGGAAATTATTAAAGCAAAAATTCAAAAGGATCTTCCTTCCTTGAGTAGTGAAAAGTTGAATTCTGTAGCCACAAAACTTCTTGATTGTGGTGTTGAAGATGAGGATGATTTGAAATACATTAAAGCAAAAGACCTATGTAAAATCTTGAAACCAATTCATGTTAGAAAGCTTCTTAAGTCATGGAAAATAGTAGGTAGGAATTTTATATTCTGCAGTTTTTAGTTAATTTGATAAAAGTGATTATTATAACAATGCTAACAAATTGTATTTTTGTAACAATTTTGGTGGAAATTTTAAAAATTTCACTTTTTTAGTTAAAAATAGAAAACTTGGTTGTAGAGTTCACAATGGAAATTTTTGCCGCAATAGTATGATTGACAACTAATTGTTCACTCTTAATATTTTGATAGTAATTGAGTAATTTTAATTCAGTAATTGAGTAATTTTAATTCAGAATTAAGATTTGTCTTTCTATTTCACTTTTTCTGAAAGTGTTTCATAGTTAATAGATAAACCTTTACCTATGGAGACTGGATGCACAAGTAAGCAAAATGAAAATGAACATGATCAACATAGTTATTCTAATACTGACCAAAATTGTGTACTTGCGTATCATTCGTTTTCTGATCTTCAACCAATAATATCAACTATACTAATTTTGTCTTCTGTATTAATTTTCTAAATATATCTTTGAAACAGTCGAAAATTAAATTGTGAATGTATCTTTGAATTAAATCGTACATTCTAAATATTTCTGCGTTGTTGTATGTGATCTTTGTATTAACGCGTTATCATTTCTATTTCAGGGAATTCTATTAATTTATGTGATAGATTTATGTTAGCTGTCGATCAACAAGTCCAGATTGACTTCATTGAAGATTTTTTTGCGTGGTTTTTGCAGTTCTTTTTGGTGCATTTTATGTTTTTAATATTGAATATCCAGAAGAAAGTAAATCAGTCTTGGAGTTTATTCAAAGGTAATGTACGAAAATGTTATTGCCAAGTAAATTTCTTATCGCTGTATGGTGTAATAATTATCAAATTTTAATATTTTCAGCATTAAAATAAAAATTGCTCTACTAACCTATATTCCTAATAAACTATTTTCGTAATTATTCATACGTAAGTAAATTATGCATCATCTGTAATGCACTAATGACCAGTGTGAATGATATTTTCTTGTTCAGAGTTGAGAGATGTTTCTGTATTTTTTCATTTTTTTTTTTTTTACACCCTTTCCTCGTTGATAATTTGCATATGCTAAATAGGCAGTGAAATATTATAGGTATGCTATATTTTTACATTTTCTGCTAGTTATAATTTTGGTTATATATGATATATTATTGATGATAATATCGATCTTTCAAATGCGGTAGTTATCATATCTCATGAATTTTCAGTCTCTGATTCTATCCTTTAATATGCCTCCTATATTTACTTCTGTAATATATGCCATTCTTTTAAACCTATTTAATAATATCTCATTCGTCCATTCGCTATACTATATTCCCGATTTAAAGAATGTTTTAAGTTTACTTTCTTCTGGACTTCTCAAACCTTGGTGAGTATATTTCAGGACTTGGAATGAAGGTTACACATAGTTATACCATTGTAAATTTGTGTAGTGTTTCCTCCTATGTTGCTGATCCATGACAAAAGCTTATATAGCTGTTAAGACATATTGAGAACTACCACCCCATTGCCTCATCCTTATTTTGATTTCTATTTTAACGATAGCAGTAGAACTGAAATGCTAAGCCAACACGGTTATGGTTACTGAATGATAAACCTTTATTCATTTTTCTCATTGAGGTGATCTTTTCTCTCGTCCGCATAGGTTAAATCGGGCTGACCAATTGCTATCTTACAGGACATGCGCGACCTAGGTGTTATTTCTGTAACATGAGTATATTGTACATTGTAAACCAAAAAAATTACTATAGTCAAATTAAATGATTTAAAAGTATAATTAGCATGTACCGTAACTATATTTTTTGGCATTTGTGGTCTGAGTATACATTACCTTTTAATAAAGTTATATACGATAGTGTTGACAAACCTCTGGGTGCGTTTGCTTGCCATTGCAGTTTTAGTTGGACATTGATTATTTCATAGACAGTTAGTTGCAAAATTTTATTAGACAAATTATTTACATGATTTGACTGGGACAGTCTCGAAAGGCCCTTGTGGCTTCTTACTGTCTCTTTATTTCTTATGTTCTTATGTGTTTGTGGAGTATCATCGGACAAAAGCAGTTCTTGTCATGTTTTCTTTCATTCATTTTCAATACTTAGTCTGCTTCTATCCTATAATATCGTGTTTTATTATTTTACTTCCTATCTATAATATAGGGTTTTATTATTTTCTTTCTGATCTCTAATGTAATCTCATTACTCATTAATACCCACCCAATAGTGTTGAAATTCAAAAGACTTCATTTTCTGCAAAAAAAAAAAAAAAAAAAAAAAAAAAAAAAAAATATTTTGCCAATCTACATAATTTTCTTGTTTAAACATATTGAACAAGTGTTTCATCACTTTTGTGTTTTCATTTAAAGCGTTCGATTACCTTTTGCTCTACTCAAGAATGTTTCACAACTCCACGAGAATCTTCAAGAAGACATTTAAAATCAGACATATCAGAAAAATAAGTTGCATACAGATGAAAAATTTGTAAAACTTATCGATTTATTTTTCTTTGGACATTTTTGTTTTTTAAATATAAATTTATCTAATTCAAGGATAGGACAGTCATACAGTACTTTATTATTTAATAACTCACTATTCAGATTTTTATATATTTACTATCTTCAACCAACAATAAATTGAGAAAATCTCATAACCTTTTATTTTTTTCAGATGTATTGTTGGTATAAATCCTGGAAGTGGATCAAAGGTAGAGAGAAAAAAAAACATAAAACATGTCGGCGCATCTTTAAAAGTCCTCAGCTTTATAAAAAATTTGACAAATTTTGAGTGGAGCGCAGAGTGGCAAAATTGTTAAAATTATCTGTGTATACCTAACTTTATATATATATATATATATATATATATATATATATATATATATATATATATATATATATATATATATATATATATATATATATATATATATATATATATATATATATATATATATATATATATATATATATATATATATATATATATATATATAATAAAAATTAATAAATTTTTTTTTTTTTTACATTTTTAATGAATTGTAAAGTTTCGTGCTGAAAACTGTGACCGTAAAATTTACGGTAATCTGCCGGCATTTGGCGGCTGCCAACTAAATACCGTAAAAAAAACGGCCACCACCGTTTTCTGATCAAAATACGGTCACCGTTTTCAGTATGGTAAAGTACCGTAAAAAAACGGTCACCGTATTTGTTTAAAAAAAACGGTGACCGTATTTTTTACAGTACTTTACCATACTGAAAACGGTGACCGTATTTTGATCAAAAAACGGTGCCCGTTTTTTTTACGGTATTTAGTTGGCAGCCGCCAAATGCCGGCAGATTACCGTAAATTTTACGGTCAAAGTTTTACAGTGTATACTACCACTCCCCTTCACACAACTCCACCACACATCTTTCATAACTATTGCCACTCCCTCTCTTGCTCTAAATTTACAGTATATCCCTTTGTACAAAATATTTCCCCTTTACCCTTCAATTTCGTTTCTGTCAATGCCAACACATCAAAACCCTTTTCCTACATCACTATTCCCACTTCTTCTCTTTTTTCTTCTTTATTCACTCCCCTTACATTTAACGTTCCCACTTTCAGTATCTTAGTACCTCCCCTTCTTTCAGCCATCACTTTTGACTTCATTCACTCACTCACACACACGAAATATGACGCTTTATGGTAGGTCCCACTTCCTGAGGATACTACCAATTCCTCGAGGCCCCTACTACTATCTATATATATATATATATATATATATATATATATATATATATATATATATATATATATATATATATATATATATATATATATATATATATATATATATATATATATATATATATACACCGAGTATTTATTTTTGCCATTTCCCAGTTGAGCAGTAAACTGTTCAACACACAAAGCAAAATGCAATATCCATCCACATCGGGAATAGTTAACATCTTCTCGACGAAAAGCTTCACAACCTTGAGATTTATTGAAATACAGAAACTGAAAAACCTTGAAGCATCGTTTAAAAATTTAAATACCATAAAAATAAACGTAATTTGCCAGCAGAACTTTTGTCACCTTTGTATCATAATACAGCACCATATATATATATATATATATATATATATATATATATATATATATATATATATATATATATATATATATATATATATATATATATATATATATATATATATATATATATATATATATATATATATATATATATATATATATATATATATATATATATATATATATATATATATATATATATATATATATATATATATATATATATATATATATATATATATATATATATATATATAATATATATAATAGATAACTGAGATGGTGCATCAAAGAAATATGATTTATCAGCCTCTGATACAATACGAAATGTGTTACCTGGGAGAGATCGCATATTACACAGTTTGTTCTGGTGAAGATAAGTTTATCCAGGAATACAAAATATTTAAATAAATTAGGGTTTCGCAGTGGTTTGCAAGCATTTGCTTGAGGTATGTAGAGAAGAACGAGATATGAACAAGATGGCTCGAACGGTAGGGTGATTGACTCACGTGCTTGAGGGCGCCGGTTCGATCCCACTTCGGGATCCTAGGTATATACTACCTAGAAAGTTCCTCTCCTCGAATAGGGCAATGCTCGTGAGATGTAAACTTTTATTTAAAAAAAAAAAAGCCAAAAGGGGCCCCATAAACACTATTCTAGTCAAAATAAATAAAGGAAATAATTTACTTGTTCAAATGTATATGTACAACTTGGAGTATATATGGACTAAACTTGGTAATTTCAAACAAATACACCTAAAGGTTTGCCAATACTATCATACAAAAAGTAAAAACTAATAAATATATATTCAAACCAAAAAATGCTAAAACAATATAATTGGTAAATATTAAAAGAATTTCTAGTGATTTGATCAGCCTTCGAAAAAAGATTTTGATCACGTGTTTAGACAAAGAACTTGAACTAATTATAAATTAAGTCACCATGATGAATACTTCTTTTATATAAGGTAGCTATCCTTAAACAAAATAAACAATAAATTTATTACCAGCTTGCATAAGAGGTCAGTGATTAAGAGGTCAGTCTATAAGAGGTCATAAGAGGTCAGTCATAAGTCATAAGAGGTCAGTGACTCTGTGAGAAGACAAAATAGTGAGCCCAGTTAACGATTTTTATAATATTAATTTTAATTATTATCATTATTATTATTATTATTATTATTATTATTATTATTATTATTATTATTATTATTATTATTATTATAGATGTACTGTATATTTATATAATATTATCAAACATTTTAAAATAAAATATATTGTATGAAACGAAATATGGGCTAATATGTATATTACTTACACCCCAGCATCACTTTTTTTAGTTAAAAAAATAAAAAATAAAAAATAAAAAAATTTAAAATAAAATTTATAAAAAAAAAAATCTGTATATTATTATTATTAATAATAATTTTTTTCCTTTAATTTTGATAAGTATTTCATTTTTTATTATTATTATTATTATTAATTATATTTAATTATTATTATTATCATTACTATTATTATAAATAATTTCTTTCCTTGTTAAGTATTTTATTATTATTATTATTATTATTATTATTATTATTATTATTATTATTAATTATTATTATTATTATTAATCTTTCCTTTAATTTAGATAAGTATTTCATTATTATTATTATTATTATTATTATTATTATTATTATTATTATTATTATTATTATTATTATTATTATTATTATTATTATTATCATTATTATTATTATTCAAGTAAGGTTCAAGCCTTTATTATAAGGGGAAGTCGGAGGCGTCTTATCTCTTCGGAACAAATGCCGAAATAAACTCGTAAAATGGCGGAATTTTAGGAATCTCTAAAAACTATTTAATAATCTATGAAAGAAATGTTAAATCTACGTGCCCGTAATGAATATAATAAATATACATACACATGCATACATAAATACACACAAACATAAAAGTATGTGTACAAACCTGTGCAAAAGATAGAGGGTATATATAACATATATATATAATATATATATATATATATATATATATATATATATATATATATATATATATATATATATATATATATATATATATATATATATATATATATATATATATATATATATATGATGGTTTGATGAGGAAACTGAGAATTTGGGGTCCAAGTGACTTTTCTATATAATAAGATTTATCAAAACTAAAATGGGTTTTGTGAGGGCACCCGAGGCTTTATCAAGTTTAAAAGTATTTAAGTAAATTGGTGTTAAAAATTAAAGGAATAATTAGTGTTGTTGACTTTAATTACCGATGGTGGGCATAATATTATCATTCCCGATAGTGGGCGTGGATGAAGAATAATGATGTGAAGAGGGATTCATTATCGATATTGGGCGTTAGAGACCTACCGGGGCTAAAATTTTGTCAGGGCCGGGGCAGGGGTCTCCTAAATTTTGCCGGGGATGGGGCTCTGGCCGGGGTTGCTTAAAATTTGTAAAGAGGTCAAAAGTAGTGACATGTTAGGTTAAAAAATTAGATTTAATTATAAGGA
>SEYY01012024.1:25000-48124 GCA_009176605.1 Armadillidium nasatum | reverse complement strand
TATATATATATATATATATATATATATATATATATAATATATATATATATATATATATATATATATATATATATATATATATATATATATATATATATATTAGTGATGGCATAGGCATTCGCATCATCATCAAAATTAACATTCACCTTCGCATCCTCATCCACATCCACACTTTCGAAAATTTAACATCCGCGTCCGCATCCATGCTTCTCTAAAATTCGACATCCGCATCCACATACGCATCCGCAAATTGCAAAATATGACATCTGATCCATCACATATTTATATATAATATATATATATATATATATATATATATATATATATATATATATATATATATATATATATATATATATATATATATATATATATATATATATATATATATATATATATATATATATATATATATATATATATATATATATATATATATATATATATATATATATATTATATATATATATATATATATATATATATATATATATATATATATAATATATATAAATATATATATATATATATATATATATATATATATATATATATATATATATATATATATATATATATATATATATATATATATATATATATATATATATATATATATATATATATATATATATATATATATATATATATATATATATATATATATATATATAATATATATATATATATATATATATATATATATATATATATATATATATATATATATATATATATATATATATATATATATATATATATATATATATATATATATATATATATATATATATATATATATATATATTATGAAAGACGACGACATGATTGGATCATATGAGGAGACTAAAAGCGAGGACGACAGGACTAGCCACCCGGCCTTGTGATTCTCTGCCAAAGGCTTGTAATAACTCTAGAACCAGCATTGGGAACCATAGCTCAGGAAGCACAATCTTCTGGAGAGCTCTTGGAGAGATTGTTTAGAAGTTAGATGGAAATGATGCTAGTCCTACTGAAAGGGTGAAAACCCTACCTGAGAGTTTCTATAAGACTCTTGGACCGGCATTGAGACCAACGACAGAAATACATGATCTTTTAGAGGACTCTGGGAGAACTTTTAAGAGCAGTTGGGGAAAGATGCTGGTTCCACTGACAGGGTAAAAACCCTTCCTGGGAGATCATGTAGATGTAGATATATATTATTTATTTATTTATTTTTTTTCTTATGTTTCCTCCGGTGGGCAAAGGTCTGAGGCATGCTAAATTCCACCAGAGTTGGGAAAAATTCGGGATCTGATTGCTAATGGCCGACTTGACAAGACGCACGGCGTTTAAAAGTGTGAAAGTAAAACGAAGACATGGAAAACAAATGAAGGGAGTGTGTCCAGACTTTACAAGTAGAGTACATGTAAGAGTGAGCATAGCGTTTAAGTCTGGGGTCAGAGAGTTAGACAGAAAAAGAATGAGACTGTGAAGAATGTCGTGATACACGAGCCCTTCTCAATGGAGTAAGTATGCGAAGTGATATTTCACAAGAACAATGTCCGTTGTAGAAGCGATAGTATGGAGAAAATGATTCAATAATTCGACGGGAAGAAAAAGACTGGGGAGGTTAGTAAGAGCAGGAGAATCGGTGAGACGAAAAGCCCTAGACTCCACCTTTTCAAGAAAAGCTGTATGTGAGGAATCACCCCAGATGTTAGAGGCGTACTCCATACAGGTGCGAACAACACCCCTGTACAGAGCATGCAACTTGGGTGGCGTAAAAAAACACGAAGGCACCTCAGAACACCGAACCTCTTAGAAGCTTGTTTAGAGAGAGAACTAATGTGATCCTTCCAAGAAAGATCACAAGAAAAGAAAAATCGACAATATTGAGGACAGATGAAGGTTTAAGTTGAGTGTTATCGAAGAAGATATCATAGTTGTGTGGAAGATTGTGCCGAGTAGAAAGATGGAGAAATTGAGTTTTTGAGGCATTGAAAACTACCATGTTTTCTCTGCCCCAATTTGAAATACGAGAAAGATCAGAGGTTAGTTGCTCCAAGGCCATCCTTCTTGAATCTATCAACTGCTGTTGAGAGGGACGTCTTTCAATTTGAAAGGAGTAATGAAGAGTGGAGTCATCGGCATAGGAGTGTATAGGAGAAAAAGTAATAGAGAGAATGTAATTGATGAAAATTAAAAAAAGAGTTCGAGAAAGGACAGATCCTTGAGGAACACCTCTATTTATAGATTTGTAGGAAGAACGGTGGCCGTCTACAACAGCTGCTATAGAACGGCCAGAAAGGAAATTAGAGAGAAGGTCACAGAGAGATGGATAGATTTCGAAAGAGGAAAATTTGGAAATCAAAACTTTGTGCCAGACTCTATCAAAAGCTTTTGAAATGTCTAGCACGACAGAGAAGGATTCACCGAAACCCATAGGAGTGAAAGACTAAGAGTCAGAAAGTAGGGAAAGAAGATCACCAGTAGAACGTTCTTTACGAAAGCCATACTGGCGATCAGAGATAAGATTGGAAGAATTTAGATGTTTCCAAATCTTCCTGTTGAGGATTGATTCGAAAACTTTAGAAAGAACGGAGGTTAAAGAAATGGGATGATAGTTAGGGGGCTGAGAGGGGTCCCCCTTCTTCGGCACAGGTTGAATGAGCGCACGTTTCCAGCAAGAAGGGAAGGTCGAAGTAGAACGGCAAAGACGAAATAGTTTACCAAGGCACGGTGCAAGCTCGGAAGCACAAGTTTTGAGAACCGCAGGAGGATTACAATCAGGACCATACGTCTTCTTATTGTTAAGCTCAGAGAGAGCAGAAATGACATCTTTAGAAGAAATTACAATGTTATGCATAAATGAGTTGGAGGGGGTTGAGGAAAAATAGCTCCGGAATCGTCTAAGGTAGAGTTAGAGGCAATAGTCTGAGCGAAGAGTTAAGCTTTAGTTGAAGGTAAAATGGCAGTTGTGCCATCAGAAGAGACTAGAGAAGGAAAGAAGAAGAAGCAAAGTTAGAGACGAAATTTTTTGTGAAATAACAGAAAGTGCAAGAGGAAGAAAAGCCAGAAAGATTATTGCATTTCTAGCAGGAAATAGAGTTTTTGGTATCACGAAGAATAGATTTTGCACTATTCCGGGATGGAATATAGATTGAATGAGTTTCAGAAGTTTGAAGACAACGGTAAACTCTGATGGTAGCATTCCTGCGGCAGAAAGCGCGAGAACAAGTAGAGTTAAACCAAGGTTTGTTAGGTTTAGTAGAAGGGAAAGAATATGGAATTTACGCCTCCATGCATGAGAGAATCACCTCGCTAATTCGCTCAGCACACTCCAAAGGACCACTCCCATGAAAGCAATAATCATTCCATGGGAAATCAGAGAAATATAACCGCAAGTCAGACCAGTTAGCAGCACCGAAGTGCCACAAATGTCTCCTAGCCGAACGCGGGGTCTGTTCTTGCGAAAGACTTGAAGAGACAGAACAAGACACGGAGATAAGAAGGTGATCGGATGACCCAGAGGTGGAAATAGTTTAACACTATAAGGAGAAGGATAACAAGTAAGGAAAATATCAAGTTTGTTGGGTTTATCACCAAGACGGTCAGGAATACGGGTAGGGAGTTGCACCAACTGCTCAAGATTGTTCTGGATAGAAAAGTTGTAGGCGAGTTCACCGGTTGTATCATGAGAACTAGATGAAAGCCATTGTCGTTGGTGAATATTGAAATCACCTAATACGATGATTTCGGAGAAAAGAGAAGAAGACAGAATGTGCTCAATTTTTGAGTTTAAATAGTCGAAGAATTACCATATAAATAAACAGAACAAATAAATTTAGTAGTAAAATTGCAAGAGAGCTTTAGCCATAAAGTAGAGAATTCAGGAGACTCCAAATTAGAGACACCAGAGCAAATAACATCGTTGCGAACATATTGGCAACAACTGCCATTGGCTGAAAATTGAAGAAAGAGGCCGTAGAAAGTAACAGAATATGGTTTGCTTTCAACACACTCAAGAACCTGAGTTTTGGTAAGAAAAATGAGTTGAGGTTTAGAAGAAGGGAGATGGTGTTCGACAAAACGGAAATTAGAAAAAAGACCGAGAATGTTGCAGAAATTAATGAAAAAAGAAGACCTTGCACCAGGGCAAGCCTGACGCCGGGGCATGGCTGCACCATCCCCATCATCAGAGGCCGCCAACTCCCCAGTGAGGATGGGGTGAGGGGTGGAGGTTGAGGGGCATTCTTTGGATGCGGCCCATCGTAGCATCTCCGAGGCAGCTGAAAGTTTTGCCATTTTTATTTTTTGTTTTATAAAGGTAATGCAAGAGTAAGCGCTTGTAAAACGTGGGAACATGTGAAGAATTGGGGTAGAGAGGTAGTGAGAGCATAGACACTCCAGTGTGAGGAAAAGGTACACTAGAGACCCCCTGAGAAGGTGAAACGCGAAAAGGAACGAACCAAAGGGCAACGGAGTGAAACGGAATGGTCTAGCCCATTCAATCACTCCGCGGGTTATGCCCTATGGGGGGTACTTGCATCGCTTCGGATGGCGCTACGTCCTCCCTATATATATATATATATATATATATATATATATATATATATATATATATATATATATATATATATATATATATATATATATATATATATATATATATATATTTTTTTTTTTTTTTTTTTTTTTTTTTTTTAATTTTTATTTATTATTATATATATATATATATATATATATATATATATATATATATATATATATATATATATATATATATATATATATATATATATATATATATATATATATATATATATATATATATATATAATTTTTTGGCTTGTTCTGTATTTGATAGCTATGAAATCTTTAGATGAAAATTTGTATTTGGGTAATATTTTTCCTAAGAACAATGAGTGAAAGACATTTACATTGTTATATTATTTTTTTTACGCAGGTTGGTACAGGGGGTGAAATAGGGCCATGAAATTTGCAATAACACGAATTCAGATAGACCTAACTAGCCACACCAGCAATTGCTTCTTCTGTTTGGTGGACACTTCCAAGCGTAGGACTGGCAAAAATGCTCCTTCTATCATATATCCAGACCTACCTTCATTCACTGCCCAATGACACAATCTCCTGAGTTCCCTTTACCCGTTCCTCCAAAGGAAGTACAGCCATCTTCAGAAGAAAGTAGCAAATCAAAGGAAGGCAATGTCGTTGATCCTGAATATACTGAAGCTGAGGAGAAAAACCATTATTTCCCCAAGCCAGAAGATATCAAAGACTTGATCAAAGATCTTGGTCTCACAAAGTCCAATCCCGAACTTTTGACTTTGGGAGTCAAGCAGTGGAATTTATTAGAAGAATGTGTGAAAGTCGCAATTCAGAGAAAACGTTACCACTCTTTTTCAACTTTTAACACCAGTGAAGATTGGCTTTGTTTTTTCTACAATGCGAGAAGTTTGTTTGAGGCACTTGGAATTGCTTGTAACCCCTGCGAGTGGCACCTCTTCATTGATAGCTCATCGAAGAGCCTCAAAGCTGTGCTACTTTATAACGGGATCATGTATCCATCTCTTCCCCTGGCTCACACGGTGCAGCTCAAAGAGAATTACAGTATCCTCAAGCTATTGCTACGTACCTTGAACTATGATGATCACAATTGGGAGATTATCAGAGATTTCAAAATGGTGGCCTTCTAATGGGTTTCCAAGGCTGCTTTACCAAGTTTTTGTGTTATATTTGTCTTTGAGGCAGCAGAGTATCAGCGGAATACTACGAAAGGTGGATTTAGCAGAGCGGACCGAGCTCAGTGTAGGGAGGAACATTGTCAAATGCGAGCCTCTGTTGAACCCCCAGAAAACATTTTTTTCTCCTCTGCACACAAAATTAGGCCTCTTAAAGCAGTTTGTCGCAGCTCTATTTAAGGAGTCTTCATCCTTCATCTGCCTGCAAGGTTTCTTCTCTAAGCTGTCTGAGGCAAAATTCCAATTAAGTGTCTTCGTCGGACCACAAATATAAAAGATCATAGAGTGCTAGGAATTCTCCAAGAAGCTTACTAAAACAGAAAAACGGTTTTGTTGGAGTGGTTCGTGGCTTCTTTGGGAATCACAAGGTTAAAAACTCTAAGGAGCTTTTTAAGACTTTGGTCAAGAACTTCGGCAAAATGGGTTACAAGATGTCCCTCAAAGAACATATCCTTGATACTAATCTTGCTAAATTTAAGGAGAACATGGAAGTGTACTCAGAGGAGCAAGGCGAGAGATTTTACCAAGATATTCTGAACGTTAAAAGCTGTCACCAAGGATCAAATAACAAAAACATGATGGGTGACTATGTTTAGGGGTTGATTCGTGAGGGTAAATTAATGCATAAGCGTAAATCCCGAAGAACTTCTCACTTCTAAATATTTTGTGATTTCTGTTATATAAACTAATTATAAATAAATGCAACTTTTGAGTTATAAGTAGTTTTTTTCCATTTTGTGTAACCTAGAATGATCAATATACACCAATTTTTTGTATCGGAATTTGGCAAATTTGGAATATCATTATCCTAATCAAAAATCAAAGTTTGAAGTAAATATTGGCCATTTTTCTACCTTCAACGTATAAGAAAATAGGAAATAACAGTTGTTCAAAAAAATATGTATGTAGTGTTATTATTTTATAAATCTTATTATATAGTTAAGGAATTTTATTTTGATCGTATTTTAAAATAGAAATCTATAAAATTTGGTTAGTGCTGAAGACAGACCGAGATAGGGTGGAAAATTTTCATAGGGTCTTAAATGAGTATATTTAAACCCTTGTTATTGGCGTTAGATTTCCAATTTAGATTGAGATTCAATAAGGAAAAAGCTATCTCATATATATATATATATATATATATATATATATATATATATATATATATATATATATATATATATATATATATATATATATATATATATATTATATATATATATATATATATATATATATATATATATATATATATATATATATATATATATATATATATATATATATATATATATATATATATATATATATATATATATATATATATATATATATATATATATATATATATACATTAGGTTTAGAACAGTCAATCTATATGGGAATATTTCCACAGTTCTCCCATATCTCTGGCATACTTATGCTGTCTTTTGCACTTTTCACTGGAGGCAAGACTGTTATTTTCCAAAAATATTCCCAAGAAGAATTTTTCGATGGATTAAGAAAATACAAGGTAATGTAATTGTTTCGTATTCATTCTCATGAGATTCTTAATATTTCATTATTATTATAGCAATAATAATAATTATAATGATAATAATAATATTAACAAAAGTAATTATATTATTGTTAATATAAATAATAATTATATTACTAGTAACAAATGTTATAAATAACACAAGCTGAAAAATAAAAATAATAGCAATTTTAATAATAATACTTTATATTTGTTAAAATTAATATTATAAAATTTTATTCATGAGAAATAAGTAATGTGATCAATAATCATGATAAGTAAGAAATAATGTAATAATATTTAGAGAGAAATGACGGCAAGAACAACAGCAACAACAGTAAAAACACCAATAATAGCAACAATAATAGAACAATGGTAATAACAAGAAGAATAACTTCTTCAATAATAACGATGAAAAATACGATTATTAAAACAAGAATAATAGCAGCACTAATAATATCCATAATATTTGCAACAAAATTACTGCAATAATAAAAACAACAATAATAATAATAATAATAACAAAAATAATAATACTAATAATAATAATAAAAATAATAAAAATAGAAATAATAATGATGATAGTAATAATAATAATAATAATAATAATAATAATAATAATAATAATAATAATAATAATAATAATAATAATAATAATAATAGAAACAATACCAGCAGTTTAATTAAATAACAGCATATCTAGCAATAATATTTACAACAATGTTAATAGCAATAGAAATACCAACAACAATAATTAGAACAGCAACATCAGTAATAATAATAGTATATATATATAATTATAATATTATATATATATATATATATATATATATATATATATATATATATATATATATATATATATATATATATATATATAATATATATATATATATATATATATATATATATATATATATATATATATATATATATATATATATATATATATATATATATATATATATATATATATATATATATATATATATATATATATATATATATATATATATATATATATATATATATATATATATATATATATATATATATATATATATATATATATATATATATATATATATATATATATATATATATATATATATATATATATATATATATATATATATATAATTAAATAAGAAGAAATTAAGAAGAGTAGGAAACGAAGTTAAAACATTTATTTTACATAAAGAAATTAAAGTAAAATTTGAGAGAAAAACAACGTTGAATTTGTTCTGATGATTAACTTAAGTTCAAATTAAATAATTGTTTTTCCATCATATTTTGTACCAAATCAAACCCCTAATGCCATTCACATTTGTTACGCTACTCCAGTAGTAGGTTTAGGAGTGATTTATCTTTGTTTAGTGTTGTACATTTAATAACAATTTCAGAATATTTTAATTTCTTATATTTTTTCCATCATCATTTTATTTCTTAGGACTGTCAGAGTTAAATGAAGTCAGTTTAAATTCACATTGACTTTTTAAAATGCGATACTTATTACAAGCTAATTACTGAAAAAATAATCTAAAAGAATTGAAAATATAAAAAATAAAATAAAAAATAAAAGTTTCATTTATGTCGCAAAAGATAAAATACAAATTTTATTTATATTATATCAAAAATTAAGGGAGAAACCGATATTTTTGTCGATTTGTATTTACTGGAATAAAATTTTTTCATATTAATACGAAAATAAAATTTGGAATGTCTTTATAATTGAGAATTATTTCAAAATATCATAAATCTTTTAAGAACTGATGTCTAAAATCTCTCAGAATCGAAATTTAAATATACCATTCCTCTCTTGATCCTAAAAAATTTGGACAATTTAGATAAAAAGCATAAACAATAAAAAAAAGTGCGATACTTTTAAGTAGAATTTGGCATTTTCTCTGTTTTTCTTTCTAATAACTTCTTTGTTTCTTGATCGAAGATATTCAAATTTTCAGGAACTTTAGAGTAAAGATGTTTCTAAGTTAGAATTGAAAGAGATTTGCGATTTGTACCACTAAAGAAAAGTTATATGATTTGAATTTTTACAAAAAAATAAAAAAAATCAAGTTTCTAAACTTTTTATATTTTTATATTTTTATTTACTTTTTTATTTTTTATTTTTTTCTTTTTTTTTCTTTTACTTCACAACTTAATTTATGAAAACATCAAAAATATCTCCTGCTTATACTTTAGCAATGCAATTCTTTTTCTAGAGTTGCTGAAAATTTAGACAAGTATAATCAAGAATTGAAAGTTTTTAAAAATTAAAAGATACAGAAATTGGACAAGAATTCGAAAATGCGAATATCGTCTAATAATTTCAATTAAATTTTATTATTTTATTATCTTTATTTTTTATTTTTTTATTTTTTTCCCTTCATAGAGTAAACATTTTATTCCAGGAAATACACATTGAAAAAAAGCAAACCAAAAACAAAACAAAAAACAAAAAATATATATATATTTTTATTTTGGATTTTCAGGTATCGCACCTTCTAACATTTCAGACCATTTTAAACTTATTGATTAGCAGCCCAAGATGCACAGAAGAGACCATTCAAAGTTTAAATACAATATATTGTAGCGGAGATAATGTTCCAAGGTCATCTATTGAGACATTTAGGACAAAATTTAAATTAAATATTGATATTATACAAGGTACTCGCCTATAAAGATCCTATAATATTTTCATATATATATATATATATATATATATATATATATATATATATTATATATATATATATATATATATATATATATATATATATATTATATATATATATATATATATATATATATATATATATATATATATATATATATACATATATATATATATATATATATATATATATATATATATATATATATATATATATATATATATATATATATATATATATATATATATATATATATATATATATATATATATATATATATATATATATATATATTATATATATATATATATATATATATATATATATATTATATATATATATATATATATATATATATATATATATATATATATATATATATATATATATATATAATATATATATATATATATATATATATATATATATATATATATATATATATATATATATATATATATATAATATATATATATATATATATATATATATATATATATATATATCCTCCGGAGGAAAAAAAAACTGGAAATTTACCAAATTTCACCGAAGTTGGGAAAAAACTTATCTATGTTGATGGAGGACGAAATGTCCAGATATACAGCGTTCGAAGGTATGTAAGTCAAAATAAGTTTGGAAAACAGATAAAGGGAGAGTATTCCAGACTTTGCCAGTAGAGTACATGTAAGATTAAGCATAGCAGTTAAGACTTGGGTCTGAGAGTCGGACAGAGAAAGGATGAGACTGTGCAGAAATTTGAGTCGCACGAGCTCTTCTCAATAAAGGAGGTATTCTACGACAGAGTTCAGTAGAGCAATGCCCGTTGTAATAGCGATAGTATAGAGGGAGTGACCCAACAATTCGATGGGCAGAAAGTGATTGAAGAGAGTAAGAGCAGGAGCGTTGATGTGACGAAAAGTCCTGGACTCCACCTTCTCAATGAGAGCTGTGTGAGTGGAACCACCTCACGCATTTGAAACATACCTTAGACAGGGGGAAACAGCACCCCTATAGAGAGCAGGCAACTGGGGTATCGTGAAGTAATTCAGAAGGCCCCTTGGAACACCTAACGTTTTTGAAGCTCATTTAGAAATTGTGATCTTTCGAAGAAAGATCACGAGAAAAGAATATGAGGAGAATATTTTCTCAGGGTCCAGGTTTTGTAACTAAAAGTAGCTAAATCTGGCAACCTGAGCGACCTCACGTTGTTCGTGGTTATTTTTAGGAGTGTTCATACTTTTTTCTGACCCTTCGTGGGCAGGAGGGACTTGCTACTCGTAGAAGAAGCGAGTACCCCCCTTAGAGGGGTTGGTGGCTAAGTCACAGCACCCCTTTTTTTCCCACACTCTTTCCTAACTCCTTTTTCTGACTGATTCATACCTGACCATGGTCTTTCTTGAGTTCTTTTGAGGAGAAAGTACAGCCTTAAAGGTATTACCTCTCCCTTTAGGGGTCGATAGCGCAGCCTCGGCACCTCACTTTAGTCTTTTCCTAACCCGTTTGAGGGTTCAATCTCATTTCGTACTAATCTTCCTATTTCCCATCAGGAATATTCAGCTATCAGAGATCACATTAATCTCACCAAACATCCTATATCTCTACAGAATTTTTCTTTCCTCCAAAAGGCTTCTAATGACGAAGAGCTAAAAATTTTGGAATCTTTATATATAAAAACAATTATCCCCACAATTAATACTCAGAGTTCCTCTCTCTCACTTCTAATTGGTTGATCTGTCTTTCATTATTTTCTTTTTTTTCTATTTTTGTTAATATTCCTCTTATATTTGAAACTACTTTTTTAAATTTTTAAGCTTCACATATTTTCCTTAAATATAAAAAAATAAAAAATTTGTCCAATATTTTTGTAATATAAAAGTTTTGTTCATTCTATTCTCAGCACTGAAGATGTATTGTAGTAAAAATGAAACGTTTGTTATAAAATGAATTTATCTGTTTTCTTTGCAAGTTTATTCATATATAAAATTAGATTCTTTAAGAACTCTTTTGTTACTGGTATATATATATATAATATATATATATATATATATATATATATATATATATATATATATATATATATATATATATATATATATATATATATATATATATATATATATATATAGCAACTTAACGAAAGTTCAACATTCACATTCACATCTACATCTGAAATTTACTAAAATTCACCATCAGCACCCAAATTTGCCAATCAGAAAATATGACATCAGATACATCACTATATACATATATATATATATATATATATATATATATATATATATATATATATATATATATATATATATATATATATATATATATATATATATATATATATATATATATATATATATATATATATATATATATATATATATATATATATATTATATATATATATATATATATATATATATATATATATATATATATATATATATATATATATATATATATATATATATATATATATTTTACACATCACCACCACTCACGGGCAAAGCCCTATTCAAGGAGGGGGTGTTAAAAGAATAAAAATGAAAGTAAATAGATAGTACAAAATCCAGAAAATAAAAACCATCCCTACAGTACCCACCTAACGCAAATTTCTCAGGTGGGCGCAGACGCGGGCTTTAAAGAAATTGAGATTAAATGCAGAGGGAAATACAGAAGATGGAAGAGAGTTCCACAAGACAGAGGTGGCAGGAAAGAAAGAGGCACCACAGCGGACAAGCCTGGAGTTGCCTATGTCCACGCAAAATTGATGCGCGGACATTGCACCCCTTGTGCTGCGAGGACGCCGTAAAGGTGGAGGTACACTGGTGGATAGTTCCCTCGAGCATTTGCCACTGTAGCACCTATAGAAAAGTGACAAGGCACCAACATCACGTCGCAAAGATAAAGAATCAAGAGAATTAGAAAGAGCGGGACAGTTTATAAGTCTTTTAGCCTTTGACTCAACCCTTTCCAAAAGACGGGTGAAACCTGAGCCACCCCAGATATGAGAGCAGTACTCCATACAAGGGCGGATGAGACCCTTGTATAATTGGAGTAACTGCGAGGAAGAAAAAAATTCTCGCAGTCTAAACAGAACTCCCAGCTTCTTTGAGGCCGCCCTAGCAACCATTGTGATATGAGGTTTCCAAGACATTTTTTTGTTTTATGTGAAGGCCAAGGATGTTTATATTGTCAACAGGAGAGACGGGAGAACCATCGAAAGAAATAGAAAAGTTAGGAGGTGTCTTTGAGAGAGAGATTTCTAGAAGTTGAGTTTTTAATCCTAGAATGGTATCGCTATTTTTTGCATACACTATTGGTAACGACGGGTCAATTGGACCCAGTTTTTAAAAATTAAAAACAAATATGTTTTTTAATTTAAAAAAAAAAAAAATTCAAAATAAATGTTAAAAAACACTATACTTTTTTATTTTTATTCAATAAAATATGTAAAAAAGCATAAAAAATTAAAAAAAAAAAAAAAAAAAAAAAAAAAAAAAAAAAAAAAAAAAAAAAAAAAAAAAAAAAAAAAAAAAAAAAAAAAAAAAAAAAACTTAAACCTATTGTTCTCACAGAGATGGTGTTTTGCACAGATGAAGATAAAGGTTAAGGGGTCTCAAATAAATACAAAATAAAATATTTTTTTATTTTTATTTTTTTTTTAAATGAGTAAATTTCACCCTACACTATTGGTAATGACGGGTCAAAATGACCCGAAATGCAAAATATAACAAAAACGGTTCAAGTTAGAAAAATATAATGCTACCCTCTTCTATATTACTTCAAATGATGAAGCTACACGAGACCTCATGAAATTATCATAACACACTTTTCTGGGATGTTAAGTTAAAGCCAACGCCGGGTCAAATTGACCCGGCGATACCATTCTAGGGTTAAAGAGTTGAAATTCACAAGGTTGAGACGACAACACTGGGAAATTCTATCCAGATCTGCAAGAATGGAATCGGAAAGATGTAGATGAGAAGCAACTCTAGATGCAAAGGAAGGAGCAGATTTGAAATGAGTAGAAGAATGGAGGGTTGAGTCATCGGCATATGAATGTATATTGTTAGATGAACAGCTGAGAAGATCATTAATGAAAAGTAAGAATAGAGTAGGAGACAAGACAGAACCCTGAGGAACACCACTATTGACAGGAAAGGAAGAAGAAGTCGCTCCATCAACAACAGCCGAAATGGAACGATTAGAAAGAAAACTAGACATAAGTAAGCAAAGAGAAGGAGGAAACCCATATATATATATATATATATATATATATATATATATATATATATATATATATATATATACATAACATATATATATATATAATTTCCGTCTAAATGGTGGACTCTGTGCCTATTATTAACATAAACACTCCTGTGACACGTCTCGTAAATCTAGAATCTCCTTAATTCGATGTTTTATGGCTTAAAATCTGTCTTCCTACTACTACAATTATCTTGTGTTTCTGCTACTGTTCCGCTAATGGAACAGATTTTCCATTTTTTTTCAATATCTTACTACTACTCACGAGACTGTCACTTCTTCTCATCCAAATACTGAAGTCCTCTATTTAGGGAATGTCAACGTACACCACACTGAGTGGTTGGGTTCCTCTCATACTGATACAGGTGGGAGGGAGGCCAAATCATTCAGCATTCTTAACGATTTGGAGCAGTTGATTAGGGAACCCACACACATTCCAGATCGTCTTAACCAATTCTTGAATACACTTGATTTAAGCTTCACCACTACTCCTTCTAGTCATAAATACACCATTTTCCCTCATATTGGTAACTCTGACCATAACCTTATAGCTCTTAGTTATAATACTTTCTCTTCTACAGCTCCACCATGCCCTAAACGTACTTTCTGGCACTTTAATCGGGCTAATTGGGGGCAATGTGCCGCTTCTTTGCTAACTATCATTGGAGTGAATCTTGCTTTCTCTCGGGGGACGCTTCTGTCTCTGCTGAAAAGGTTAGGGCCGTAATCCTTGACGGGATTAGCAGATTTATTCCATCTTCAACTAAATCTTTTTCTCCTCAAAATCCTTGGTTCGATGGCACTTGTTCTCTTGCATATCGGGAGAGAGACAATTTTATCGTGAATGGAAAAACTCTACTTCTCCTATCACTCTTGCTAATTTTCATTCAGCTCGGAATCATTGCAGGGATGTTCTTCTACGGACTAAGCGTACTTTCATAAAAAGGAAGTGCGCTGACTTTCCTGGCTCTCCTACTGATAAAAATTTCTGGCCTCTTGTCAAAAATATCTCTAACAACTTCTGTAAATCTGCCTTTCCTCCTTTTATTTGCTCTGATGGTTCTGTTGCTAATACTCCTTCTGAAAAGGCTAATCTCTTCGGCCTCCTTTTTTCATCTAATTCCACCCTGCTCGATTCTGACATCCCTCCTCCTACTCCTTCTCCTCTCAGGTGTCCCATGTCTCTGCCTGTAATTACCCATGATCAGGTGCATGGGATCCTAAAATCTATGAACGTCAGGAAGGCCAGTGGCCCGGATGGCATTCCCCCTCGTGTTCTGAGGAGTGTGCTTCCGAGTTAGTGCCTGTCCTCATTCAGCTCTACTCTCTATGCCTTAATACTAATACTTTTCCTCAATGCTGGAAGCGTGCGTTTGTTCAACCGATCCCGAAAAAAGGTAGCCGCTCTGACCCTTCTAACTATCGACCTATAGCTCTCACCTGTGTTCTATCTAAAATTTTTGAAACTCTTCTCAACTCTCATTTCCTGGATCATTTGGAGTCTCATTCTCTTCTTTCTGATCACCAGTATACGATCGAGGTCAACTGGTGACATACTATCCTATCTTACTGATCTATGGTCTTCTGCCCTTAGGGACTTTGGGGAGTCTTGTGTGGTGGCGCTTGACATATCCAAGGCTTTTGACCGGGTGTGGCATGCGTCACTGCTCTCCAAGCTCCCCTCCTTTGGGTTTCCTCCTTCTCTTTGCTTACTATTGTCTAGTTTTCTCTCAGATCAGATCGTTCCATTTTGGCAGTTGTAGATTTACCGACCTCTTCCTCATTTCCTGTGAACTGTGGTGTTCCTCAGGGTTCTGTTTTATCTCTAACCTTATTCTTACTTTTCATTAACGATCTTCTCCACTGCACTTCTAACTCTGTTCACTCTTATGCTGATGATTCAACTCTGCATTCTTCTACTCATTTCAAATCTGCTCCCTCTTTTGCCTCTAGACTTGCTTCTCGTCTTCAACTTTCCGATTCCATTCTTGCCGATCTGGATGGGATTTCCCGGTGGGGTCATAGCAACCTTGGTAAAATTCAACTCTTTAAAAACTCAACTTCTTCACATCTCCCTCTCAAAAACCCCTCCTAACTTTCCTATCCTCTTCGATGGCTCTCCCGTCTCACCTGTAAATAACATTAACATTCTTGGTCTAAACATAAACAACAAACTGTCTTGGAAACCACATATCACAATGGTTGCTAAACCGGCCTCTAAGAAGCTGGGAGTCCCGTTCAGATTGCGAGAATTTTATTCTTCTGAGCAGTTACTCCAAGTATATAAGGGTCTTATTCGTCCTTGTATGGAGTACTGTTCTGACATTTGGGGGGGCTCCGGCTCCTCCTCTCTTCTGGATAGGGTTGAGTCAAAAGCTAAGAGATTAATAAACTGTCCCCTACTTTCAAACTCACTTGACCCTCTGTCTCTGCGACGTGACGTTGGCGCACTATCTCTTTTCTACAGGTACTACAATGGCAGGTGCTCGAGGGAATTGGCCTCTCGCATTCCTCCACCGTTGCGTCGTCCTCGTTGCACAAGGGGTGCCCTGCTTTCGCACAATTTTGTGTGGACGTAGGAAATCCCAGGCTAACCCGTTGTAGTAACTCCTTCTTTCCAGCCACATCTATTCTGTGGAACTCTCTACCATCATTTATTTTTCCTCCTGTATTTAATCTTTCACTCTTCAAGGCTTATGTCTGTGCCCACCTGAGGGCTGTGCGTTAGGTGTGTTTGTGTGTTTGAATGAGCTTTGTGCGTGTGTGTGTGCCCCCTCCTTGAAAAGGGCTCTGCTCGTGAGTGGTGGCGTTCTGTAAAAAAAATAATATATGTATATATATATATATATATATATATATATATATATATATATATATATATATATATATATATATATATATATATATATATATATATATATATATATATATATATATATATATATATATATATATATATATATATATATATATATATATATATATATATATATATATATATATATATATATATATATATATATATATATATATATATATATATATATATATATATATATATATATATATATATATATATATATATATATATATATATATATATATATATATATATATATATATATATATATATATATATATATATATATATATATATATATATATATATATATATATATATATATATATATATATATATATATATATATATATATATATATATATATATATATATATATATATATATATATATATATATATATATATATATATATATATATATATATATATATATATATATATATATATATATATATATATATATATATATATATATATATATATATATATATATATATATATATATATATATATATATATATATATATATATATATATATATATATATATATATATATATATATATATATATATATTTCTTTTTTCATATCTTTCATTTTTTCTTTTTCTTTTTTGTTATGCCTTTTGTTTTTGGTTTTTCTTTTTCTGTATTTCATCTTTTTCTTTTTTTAAAAATTTCTTTCACTTTAACTTTTTCAATTTTTCTGTTTTCCTTCATTTTCTTTCTCAATTTCTTTCCCTTTTTTCATTTATACTTCTTTTTTCTTTTCTTTTCATAACATTTCTTTTTATCTTTCTCTATTTCTCTCTTTTGAGTTTTTTTCCTTCTTTTCTATTTTCTTTTTTCTTTTCCATTTAATTTTTTTTTAGTTTTTCTCTTTTTCTTTTTCTTTTCTTTTTTATTTATCCACTTTCTTTTTTTCTCTTTTTTTCCTTTTTTTTCTTTTACTTTTATTTCTTTTTCTTTTTTCTTCTTTTATCATTTCTCTTTTCCTTTTTCTAATTTTTCAAGGTCTTCATTTTCTTTTTCTACTTTTTCTTCTTTTTCTTTTAGTTAATCAAATTGCACTATGTTTAGTTTTTGGTACAAAGTAGACATGAGTAGGTGGACGTATAAAACATTTTACAATGATTGATTTTATGGGTGTTTGTTTTGCATGTTTTTCCAGATACTGGAAGGCAATAAATAAAGTTGGGGCAAAAGGTGTCCAAAATAGATGTTCCGTAGTACGTAACATGGAATGGATTTGTTTAATTTCACAAAGGTGTGCATATGTTCTTCTAGTTTATTTAATTAATAATTTATTTTGGTTTCCTAATTTTTTATCAGTTATGATTCCTTGAATTTTTATTATTTGTCATGGTTAATTCAGTAGTGTTTATTGTAATTTAATATTATTTCATGCGTTTTTGTTGCCTATTATAACATATTTTGACAACTTTTTTTCTTTCGTTTACAAATCACTACCACTCACGGGTAAGGCCCTATTCAAGGAGGGGGTTCAGAAGAATAAAAATAAAGTAAAAGAATACAAAGAAACAAAAAATAAAAACAACTATTCAAGTCCCACATAACGCAAATTTCTTAGGTGAGCACAGGCGCGGGCTTTAAAGAAATTGAGATTAAATTTGGAAGGAAACACAGAAGATGGGAGAGAGTTTCACAAAAGGGAGGTAGCAGGAAAGAAGGAGGAACCACAGAGGACAAGAACCGAGTTTCCTATCTGAACGCAAAATTGATGCTCAGACAATGTACTCTTTTTGCTACGAGATTGCCATGAAGGTGAATGTATACGTGTGAATAGTTCCCTCGAGGATTTGCCGCTGTAGTTAATATAGAACAGAGACAAGGCACCAACGTCACGTTGCATTGATAAAGGGTAAAGTGAATTTGTAAGAGTGGAAGAGTTTATGATCTTTTAGCCTTTCATTCAACCCTATCCTAAAGAAGGGTGAAACCTTATCCATCCCAGATATGAGAGCAGTTCTCCATACCAGGGAGGATGAGACCCTTGCATAATTGGAGTACTGCGAGTAAGGAAAAAATTCTGGCAGTCTAAACAGAACCCCCAGCTTCTATAAAGCCACCCCAGCAACCATTGTGGTATGAGGTTTCCAAGACATTTTTTTGTTTATGTGTAGGCCAAGGATTTTCATTTTGTCAACAGGATAGATGGGAGAGCCATCGAAAGGAACATTAAAGTTAGGAGAGATTTTAAGAACTTGAGCTTTTAAAGAGTTGAATTTCAAAAGGTTGAGAAATTCTATCCAGATCTGCAAGAATGGAATCGGAAAGTTGAAGACGAGAGCCAACTCTAGATGCAAGGAAGGAGCAGATTTGAAATGAGTAGAAGAATGGAAGGTTGTGTCATCGGCATATGAATTGATAGGATAAGATAAATAGCTGAAAAGACCATTATTGAAAAGTAAGAATAGAGTAGGAGACAAGATAGAGCCCTTAGGAACAACACAATTGACAGGAAATGAAGAAGAAGTCACTCCATCAACAAAAACCGAAAGGAACAATTACAAAGAAAGCTATGCATTAATAACCAAAGAGAAAGAGGAAACCCAAAGGAGGGGAGCTTGGAAAGCATTTACGCATGCCATGCCCTGTTAAAAGCCTTAGATATGTCAAATGCCACCACAGAAGTCTCCCCATGATTTCTATGTGCGAAAGACCATAAATCTATGAGATAGAAAAGTATATGTCCAGTAAACCTCGAGCGTCGAAAGCCATTATGATGATCAGAAAGAAAGGAATAAGATTCCAAATGATCTAAGAAATGACAGTTAAAAAGGGTTTTAAAAATCACGGACAGAATACAAGTGGGAGCTACAGGGCGATAGTTAGAAGGATCTGAGAGGATACCTTTCTTCGGAATAGGTTGGACTAATCGTGCTTCCAACACTGAGGGAAAGTACTAGTATTGAGTAATAAAGAGAAAAATTGAACAATGGATGGAGCTAGCTCAGAGGCATACTCCCTTAGAACTCGGTGGGGAAATGCTGTTTGAGTCAGAACCAACATCCACATCTTGTACTAAAATAAAAATTTTGTTTAATAACATGTTGGAGACGTATTACCAGGAAATAACAAAATAAATATTAATTATACTTAAATGCAGAGCAAACTGCTGCAGCTGATGGATCATCTAAACTTTTTCTTTTCCAAACTCTTTCCGTTTCTTATCAATGCAACCTTCTTCTTTCAATACCATATAGTTTTCTTTCAACGACGGCCATCAAACCTGGTCGCCCCTTTTCATGTTGATGATAATATTAAAAGCCTACATGTCCCGATACACAGCATTTGAAGGTGTGTAAATCATAGGAAATTGAGAAAGTAAATGATGGGAATGTGTTCCAGACTTTACCAGTAGAGTACATGTAAGATTGAGCATAGCGATTAAATCTGGGGTCAGAGAGTTGGACAGAGAAAGGATGAGACTATGTAGAAAGAGGTGTTGCACAAGTTCTTCTCAAAGGAGGAAGTATGCAAAGAGAGAGTTCTGAAGAGCAGTGTTCGTTATAATAGCGATAGAATAGAGAAAGTGACGCAAAAATTCGAAGGGCAGAAAGAGATTGGAGAGAATTAGTAAGAGTTGATAAGACGAAAGCATTAGACTTCTCTTTTTCAAGAAGAGCTGTACAAGTGGAACCACTCTAGATGTGTGAGGCGTACTCATACAGGGAAGAACAACACACTTATAAAGAGTAAGTAACTGGGGTGGTGTAAAGAAGTTCTGAAGGCACTTAAGAACAATCAACCTCTTACAAGCTTGTTTAGAATGAGAATTAATTTAATCTTTCAAAGAAAGACCACGAGAAAAAGAAACACCAAGAATACTAGGGAGAAATGATGGTTTGTGTTGTGGGTTTTCGAAGAAGAAGATATCATAATTGTGTGGAAGAATATTTTGAGTGGAGTGATGTAGGAACTGAGTTTTTGAGTCATTGAAAACGACCATGTTTTCTCTTTCATAATTTGAGTGCGAGATAGATCAGAGGTTAGTTCCTCCAGGGTCACCCTTCTTGCGTTTTTTAATTGTTATGCTATAGAAAGACCAGAAAAGAAATCAGAGAGAAGACCACAAAGAGTGGGATAGATACCAAAAGAGGGAAGCTTTGCTCCAGACTCTAACAAAAGCATACGATATGTCTAGCGCTACAACAAAAGTTCACAGTGATGTCGAAGAAAAGAGGATCAAGAGTCAGAGAGAAAGGAAATATCACAATTAGAGCGTTTCTTACGAAAGCCATACGGACGATCAGAGATTAGCTTAGAAGAAATGAGATGTTCCCAAATTTTCCTGCTAAGAATAGATTCGAAATGTTTAGAAAGTACGGAGGTTAAAGAAATTTGACAGTAGTTAAAGGGTTGAGATGGGTTCCCTTTTTTCGGCACAGGTTGAATGAGTGCACGTTTACAGCAAAATGGAAAAGTTGAAAGTGGAAAGACATAGTCGATATAGTTTACCAAGGCAGGGTGCAGCTCGGAAGCACAAGTTTTTAGAACCACAGGAGACATACCGTCAGAACCGAACTCCTTCTTAGTGTTAGGCTTAGAGAGAGCAGAAAAATTAAAATTTTTGACATAAATGAGTTGGAGGGGGTTGAAAGAATAGGAACAGCTCAAAGAATCATCTAAGGTTGAATTAGAGTAAAAAGTTTGAGCGAAGAGTTCAGCTTTAAAGGATAACAAAACGGCAGTTGAAATGTCAGAAGAGATAAAGAGGAAGAAGTAAATTTATAGTTGACATTTTTTGCAAAATGCCAGAAAGAATTTGTGGAAGAGGAACGAAAGATTGTTTCATTTTTTATAAAGAAAAGAGTTTGTAATGTTAGGAAGGATAAATTTTGCACGATTCCAAGATGAAAAATAGGTTGCGTGAGTTTCTAAAGTTTGAAGATGACATTAATCCCTGAAGGCAGCATCCCTGCTAGGAATAGAGTGAGAACAAGCAGAGTTAAACAAAGGTTTTTTAGGTTTAGTAGAAGGGAAAGAATATGGAACGTACATTTCCAAGCCAGAAAAAATCACCACGGTTTTGCGCTCTGCACCGTCCGAGAGACACTTCCCATGGAACCAGTAATCCTTCAATGGAAAATCAGAAAAGTACAACCGCAAGTTAAACCAGTTAGTTGGACCGATATGCCAGATAAGTAACCTTGACGAAGGCAGGTATTGTTCTTTCAGAAGACTTGAAGAGACAGGAAAAGATACAGAGATAAAAAGGTGATCAAATAAACACAGATGAGGAAAGAGTTTAGCAGTGTGAGGAGAAGGATAAGAAATTAGGAAAAGATCAAGTATGTTGCGTTCATAACTAAGGCGGTCAGGAATATTCACCATCTGCTCAAAGTTGTTCTTGATTGAATATTTGAAGGCTGTAGTATATATATATATATATATATATATATATATATATATATATATATATATATATATATATATATTATATATATATATATATTATATCTTGTCTGGTGAGCAAAGGCCGGAGACCTACCAAATTAAACTAGAATTGGAAAAAATCTATCCTTGTCGATGGCGACCGACATGGCCAGATGCAAGTCAAGTGAAGTTGGGAAAACAGACAAAGGGAGTGTGTTCCAGACTTTACCAGTAGAGTATATGTAAGACTGAGCATAGCGGTTAAGTCAGGGATCAGAGAGTTGGACATAGAAAGGATGAGACTGTGTAGAAAGGCTTGTCGCACAAGCTCTTCTCAATGGAGGAGGTGTGTGACGAGAGAGTTTAGAAGAACTGTGTCCGTTGTAATAGCGATAATAAAGAGAGAGTGAAGCAACAATTCGACTGGCAGAAAGAGATTGAAGAGAGTTAGAAGGAGCAGGAGAGTTGATGAGAAGAAAAACCCTAGATTCCACCTTCTATGGAGAGCAGTGTGAGTGGAACCATCCCAGATGAGCGAAACATACTCCATTAAGGGTCGAACAACACCCCTATACATAGCAAGGAGCTGGGGAGGCTTGAAATAATTCTGGAGGCTTCTCAGAACACCTAACCTCTTAGAAGCACGTTTAGAAAGAGAAGTAA
>SEYY01012024.1:0-15000 GCA_009176605.1 Armadillidium nasatum | reverse complement strand
ATTTCAAATAAGGGTAGAGAAAACATGAATGTTTTCAATATCGCAAAAACTCAGTTCCTCAATCGCTCTACTCGATACAACCTTCCACACAACTAGAACATCTTCGAAAACTCAACTCAAGCCTTCATCTGTTCTTAACATTATCGGTGTTTCTTTCTCTCGTGATCTTTCTTGGAAGAATCACATTACTTCTCTTTCTAAACAAGCTTCTCAGACGTTTTGTGTTCTGAGGCGCCTTCGTGATTTTTTAAGCCACCCCACTTGCTTTCTCTCCATTTGAAGTACGCCTCACTTATCTGGGATGGTTCCATTCATTCAGCTCTCCTTGACAAGGTGGACTCTAGAGCTTTTCTTCTCATTAACTCTCCCTCTCTCACAAATTCTCATCAATCACTTTCTGCTGTCGAAATGTTGCGTTACTCTTCCTATACTTTCGCAATTACAATGGATACTGCTTCTGAACTCTCCCGTCACATGGCTCCTCCATTTCTACCCAGGCTCATTCTTACTCTGTCTAATTCTCAGACTTAGCCGCTATTCACAACCTTCCATGTACTCTACTTGTAAAGTCTGGAGCACACTCCCTTCTTTGACTTTCACACTTTCAAGCGCCGAGTATCGGGACATGTCGGCTTTTAAGGATTAGGTTCCAATTTGGCCAAAACTCTGTTGAATATTAATAGGCCTGGTCTTTTCTCTTACCAGAGATATATATATATATATATATATATATATATATATATATATATATATATATATATATATATATATATATATATATATATATATATATATATATATATATATATATATATATATATATATATATATATATATATATATATATATATATATATATATATATATATATATATATATATATATATATATATATATATATATATATATATATTTTATGTCTCCTTCGGTGGGCAAAGGCCGGAGGCCTACTGAATTCCACCGGAGTTGGAAAAATACTATTCAGCTCGATGTTGGCTGACGTGTCCAGATACACGGCGTTTGAATGCATGCAAGTCAAAGAAAGTTGGGAAAACAGATAAGGAGAGTGTGTTCCAGACTTTACTAGAGCAGCAGTTGTAGACGGCCACCGCTCTTCCTTTAAATCTATTAATAGTGGTGTTTCTCAAGGATCTGTCCTATCCCCAACACTTTTTATACTTTTCATTAATGACCCTCTCTCTGTTCCTTCATCTCCTATTCATTATTATGCTGATTACTCCACCCTTTATTACTCTTTTCAATTTGAAAGGTGCCCTTCCAACAACAGTTACTAGACACAAGGAAGGTTGCCTAGGAACAACTGACCTCTGATCTATCTCGTATTTCAAATTGGTTCAGAGAGAACATGGTTGTTTTCGATGCCACCAAAACTCAATTATTCCATATCTCTACTCGACACAATCTTTCACACAACTTTGATATCTTCTTCGAAAACACTCAACTCAGACCTTCATCTGTTCTTAATATTCTTAGTGTTTCTTTTTCTCATGATCTTTCTTGGAAAGATCCCATTACCTCTCTTTCTAAAAATGCTTCAAAGAGGTTAGGTATTCTGAGACTGCTTCAATATTTCTTTAATTCACCCCTGTTCCTTGCACAGTATAGGGGTGTTGTTCGCCCCTGTATGGAGTATGCGTCATACTTTTTGCTCTCACTAATGCTCTCCAGTCTCTTTCTGCCCGTCGAGTGGTTGCGTCACTCTATCTCTATACTATCGCTATTACAATGGACACTGCTCTTCTGAATTATCCCGTCGCTTACCTCCACCACTGAGAAGGGCTCGTGAGACTCGACTTTGTACACAATCTAATCCCTTCTCTGTCCTACTCTATGACATAAGACTTAACAGCTATGTTATGTCCTACATGTACTCTACTGGTAAAGTCTGGAACACACCCCTTTCTTCTATTTTCCCAACTTCCTATGACTTACACACTTTCAACCCTCGTGTATCATGTCACGTCCGCCTTTATTCTGACAAGAATCCCGTCTTTCTAAATAACTCTGGTAGAATTTTAGTAGGCCTCTGGCCTTTGCCCACTATATAGTATATATATATATATATATATATATATATATATATATATATATATATATATATATATATATATATATATATATATATATATATATATATATATATATATATATATATATATATATATATATATATATATATATATATATATATATATATATATATATATATATATATATATATATATATATATATATATATATATATATATATATATATATATATATATATATATATATATATATATATATATATATATATATATATATATATATATATATATATATATATATATATATATATATATATATATATATATATATATATATATATATATATATATATATATATATATATATATATATATATATATATATATATATATATATATATATATATATATATATATATATATATATATATATATATATATATATATATATATATATATATATATATATATATATATATATATATATATATATATATATATATATATATATATATATATATATATATATATATATATATATATATATATATATATATATATATATATATATATATATATATATATATATATATATATATATATATATATATATATATATATATATATATATATATATATATATATATATATATATATATATATATATATATATATATATATATATATATATATATATATATATATATATATATATATATATATATATATATATATATATATATATATATATATATATATATATATATATATATATATATATATATATATATATATATATATATATATATATATATATATATATATATATATATATATATATATATATATATATATATATATATATATATATATATATATATATATATATATATATATATATATATATATATATATATATATATATATATATATATATATATATATATATATATATATATATATATATATATATATATATATATATATATATATATATATATATATATATATATATATATATATATATATATATATATATATATATATATATATATATATATATATATATATATATATATATATATATATATATATATATATATATATATATATATATATATATATATATATATATATATATATATATATATATATATATATACAGTTTATGCAATGACAGAAACTTTGACAGTAATTGTAATGCCTAGAAAGTGTAAAAATTTTGAAGGCTGTGGTCGTCTTTTGAGCAATGTCGAAGCCAAAATTATCTGCACAGAAACTGGTGAAACTTTAGGACCGAATCAGACTGGTGAAATCTGCATCAAATCTCCAACGGTATATAAAATATTAACTGTAATACTAATTATAATAATAATATTAATGATAATAATGGTAATAATAATAATAATAATAATAATAATAATAATATATAATAATAATAATAATAATAATAATAATAATAATAATAATAATAATAATAATAATGATAATAATAATAATAATAATAATAATAATAATATAATAATAATAATAATAATAATAATAATAATAATAATAATAATAATAATAATAATAATAATAATAATAATAATAATAATAATAATAATAATAATATTAATTTTACCATACTCCTGTAGGTACTAGCACCTGTCAGCTGTCTCGAACAAGACATGAGTTTCTTGAGCAAGGCAAGGCAATCAGTTGGTGGCTTGCTAGGCCTATCCCAACACACTGAACCACTTTTACTATAGGTTATCACCTTACCACTGTACTACTTAATACTAATATTAATAATATTAATAATATTAATATATAATAATATTAATAATAATAATAATAATAATAATAATAATAATAATAATAATAATAATAATAATAATAATAATAATAATAATAATAATAATAATAATGATAATGATAATAATAATAATAAAATAATGTCAAAAAATTATATAATATATTGATGGACTGCAAGGATTAAAATAATGGATTCTAAGTTCTCAAAGGATGAAGGTTTAGCTAACTTCAAAGTTAAAAAAGTTTCACAGTTTGGATTAGGAGTCGATTTCAGAAGTGAAATTTGAACCGGAATATGAATCTTTATCGGATGTTGAATAGGACTTATGTAAAGAGATAAAATTTGAACCTAATAAATATTTTAATTTCTACATCTATACTTAGCATTTACTCTCTATTTAAAAACTTGGCATTCGTAATGCTTAATTTGAATTAATTTTCATTAAACTATTTAATTTATTATATATTTAATTTAATATTAATTAACATTTCTTTCATTAGGTAATGAAAGGATATTTTAAAAACCAAGAAGCAACAGATAATACTTTAAAAAATGGTTGGATTCTCACAGGGGATATTGGATATTATGATGAAGAAGAATTTTTCTATGTGACTGACCGCTTAAAGAATATAATAAAAGTGGATGGTTGTCAGGTAAAATTTTTCGTGCTCTATATAAAGATATTTTCATGTTCAAAAAATTATATATCAAACTGCTGAGACATCTTTGAAATTATCAAAAATGATAAATTTAGATTTTTCATTCAAAAATTATTTCTTTATAATCCTTCCTAGTATAATTATAAAAAACATTTGAATAATTTCACTATTCTTTTATAGAACATGAAGAACATAAAAAATTAATCTTCGAGTAGCAATAGTTGATTATAAAAGATTAAGAGTGCATTCGAGTTGTGCCAATTAGATAATCTAAAGCAAGGATGTATTCAAGAAAGAAAAGTAATAGGGATTTTGTAGCAAATATCTTAAGAAATTTTTCCATTTTTAACAGGTCTCTACAAGTGAAATTGAAAACGAACTTCAAAAACATCCTTTAGTAGAAGAATGTTGTGTTATCGGAAAACCTGATTTGAAACACGGTGAAGTTCCTTTGGCATTCGTGATTGCCAAGGAGGAAGTCTCTGAGGAAGAACTCCAAAACTTCATGAGAGATAAACTCTCAGAATTCAAGCAACTCAAAGGAGGAATAAAATTTCTTCAAACTCTCCCAAAAACAGAAAGTGGAAAGATTCTAAAAAGAGAATTAAAATTAATGATTTAAAAATCAATTAATAAATTTATTTCATGTTCTATTTTTATAATTATTATTATTATAAATAATTATTAATAATAATAATAAAAATAATAATAATAATAATAATAATAATAATAATAATAATAATAATAATAATAATAATAATAATAATAATAATAATAATAATAATAATAATAATAATAATAATAATAATAGTAATAATAATAATTATTATTATTATTATTATTATTATTATTTTTATTCAATTATTATTATTATTATTATTATTATTATTATTATTATTATTATTATTATTATTATTATTATTATTATTATTATTATTATTATTATTATTATTATTATTATTATTATTATTTTTATTATTATTTTTATTATTATTATTTTTATTATAAATGTTATTATTATTGTTATTATTGTTTTATAATTATTTTTATTATTAAACACTATTAAAGCCTTAATTGATAACTGAGTATTATAATTGTTTACGTAAGAGGTTTCTTTGCAATGTTATTTTTGTTACTAATATAGATATTTTTTTCCCTATATAGAGTAAATTTATTTTCAGGTCTTCTTTATTTGGTCTTTTTGAAATACATTATTATTCAGTTTAATAAATGTTTAATGTGTTAATCTAAATAATCAATTTTTAATTCGGGAACCACGTTCTCAAAGAAAATTTTGGTTATATTACGTTGATCTTGTAATTATTTTTAAAAGATAGTGTGTTCTTTCATTATAAAGAGTTTGAGATTCAAGAAACTTCTGAAGAAGTAAAGCATACTTATGAATGTAATACCTTTTCCTATTGAAATACATTTGAAGATCTCTGAATTTTTATTTTCCTGCAAAGAGAACTTGTTTGTTCTTGTAACATCAAAAACATGCCATTAAAGGTAAGATGTAACATTAGAGGGAGAACAGGCGTCGAGGTGACGCCATCACTCAAAAAAAACCATACATTACAAGGCGTAAGTCTCGAAAATGTCTCATCTATCTCCAGTAGGGATGCTACCTTCAGAGATTACAGTCCTCTTCAAACTCCAGAAACTCTTGCAACTTCTATTTCATCCAGGAATAGTTCAAGATATATCTTTCGTAGCACAAAACTCTCTTTTATCATTAAAAAATGTAATAATCATTCAGGTTCCTCTTATTCAGGAACTGATCTCTGTTCTTTCTCGTATTTCAAGTTGGAGCAGAAAAAACATGGTCATTTCCAATGCCTCAAAAACTCAATTCCTCCATCTTTCTACTTGACACAATCTTCTACACAACTATGATGTCTTCTTCGAAAACACTCAACTCAAATCTACATCTGTCCTCAATATTCTCGGAGTTTCTTTTTCTCGTGATCTTTCTTGGAAAGATCACATTATTCCTCTTTCTAAACAAGATTCTAAGAGGTTGGGTGTTCTGAGGCGCCTTCGTGGTTTTTTTACGCCACCACAGTTGCTTGTTCTGTATAGGGGTGTTGTTCGTCCCTGTATGGAGTATGCGTCGCACATCTGGGGTGGTTCCACATATACAGCTCTTCTTGAAAAGGTGCAGTCTATGGCTTTTCGTCTCATCAATTCCCCTGCTCTTACTAACTCTCTCCAGTCTCTTCCCGTTGAATTGTTGGATCAGTTTTTCTATACTATCGCTATTACAACGGACATTGCTCATCTGAACTCTCATGTCGCATACCTCCTCCATTGAGAAGAGCTCGTGCGCGCCGACTTTCAACACAGTCTCATTCTTTCTCTGTTTAACTCTCCGAAAACAGATTTAACCGCTATGCTCACTCATATATGTACTCTATCTGCTCTCCCAACTTCCTTTGACTTGTACACTTTTAAACGCCGTGTATTGGGTCACGTTGGCCATTAGTGACCAGATCCTGAATGTTCCCCAACTCTGGTGGAATTTGGTAGGCCTTCGGCCTTTGCCCATCAGGGAAGACATAATATATATATATATATATATATATATATATATATATATATATATATATATATATATATATATATATATATATATATATATATATATATATATATATATATATATATATATATATATGTCTTTCTATTTGAACCTTCCCTTCTTGCTGGAAACTTGCGCTCATTCAGCCTGTTCCGAAGAAGAGTGACCCCTCCCAGCCCTCTAAATACGGTTCCATTTCTTCAACTTTAGTTAAAGTTTTTGAATCTTTCCTTAACAGGAAGATTTGGTCCTCCACTCTTCGGCATTTCGGTGAATCTTTTGCTGTCTTGCTGGACATATCGAAAGCTTTCGATAGAGTCTGACACAAAGCTTTGATTTCCAAACTTCCCTCTTTCGAAATCTTTCCTTCTCTCTGTGATCTTCCCTCTGATTTTCTTTCTGGTCGTTTTATAGCAGCTGTTGTAGACAGCAACCGTTCATCCTAAAAATCTATTAATAGTGGTGTTCCTCAAGGATCTGTCCTATCCCCAATAATTTTTCTGCTTTTCATTAATGACCTTCCCTCTATTATTTCATCTCCTATGCACTCCTATGCCGATGATTCCACCCTTCATTACTCTTTTCAGTTTGAAAGGAGCCACTCTCAACAACAGTTAATATATGCAAGGAAGGTGGTCTTGGAGCAAATCACCTCAGATCTATCTCGCATTTCAAATTGGGGAGGAGAAAACATGGTCGATTTTCAATGCTACCAAAACTCAATTCCTCAATCTCTCTATTCGACACAATCCTCCACACAACTATGATATCTTCTTCGAAAACATTCAACTCAGACTTTAATCTCTCCTTAATATTCTTGTTGCTACTTTTTCTCGTGATCTTTCTAGGAAAGATCACATTACCTCTCTTTATAAGCACTCTTCTAAGAGGTTAGGTGTTCTGAGGCGACTTCAGTATTTCTTCGCCTCTACCACAGTATAAGTAGTAAAAATTGACTTCGCGATAATAAGATTTATCAAAAACATGGGAAAGACAACACTGAAGAAGGTTCTCCTGTAGCGATGGTAACTAAGAAAATAAAACTAGATCTCTCTCTCTCTCTCTCTCTCTCTCTCTCTCTCTCTCTCTCTCTCTCTCTCTCTCTCTCTCTCTCTCTCTCTCTCTCTCTTTCATTGAAGTTTCTTTTATTGCAGGATAAAATTGAAATTAAAACAACAGTAATATTTCAAACGGCCATCAAATTATTTTAATTAATTAAAAAAGGTAAAGAAAGATAATTGTAAGGAAAAAAGTTATCACACATGGAAAAAGGAAGCGACTGAAAAGGACTGCCCCAAAGAGATCATAGCCCAGAGAAAAGAAAAGTAGTTCTAATTTTACATCGCTTGTGATTAACTGTCTTACAAGTGATTTTAGTGATTTTGATGTAGTTTTAAAATCAAAATCAGTTCGAATTTTGTGATTTTAAATCAAAATCAAAATCAGCTAGAATTTTGTGATTTTAAAATCAAAATCAAAATCGTGCCCATCTCTGTATATATATATATATATATATATATATATATATATATATATATATATATTATATATATATATATATATATATATATATATATATATATATATATATATATATATATATATATATATATATATATATATATATATATATATATATATATATATATATATATATATATATATATATATATATATATATATATATATATATATATATATATATATATATATATATATATATATATATATATATATATATATATATATATATATACAGAGATGGGCATCGTTACATGAAATTGGGTAGCGTTACCGTTACTCGTTACTTGAGAGAAAAGGTGTAGCGTTACCGTTACATCGTTACATTTTAAAATCCTTTGAAGCGTTACCGTTACTCGTTACATGTAACGCCGTTACATGTAACGCGTTACTTTTGGTCAGTTTCGGGCTTAATTATTAGTTTACAGTTTTCGTACATGATCATATGTATACATATTTACTGCTGACGATTAAATCATTGGATTAACTAACAGTTTTTAAAACTTTTATTCAAAAAGTGCAATTTATATTACTATCATTGACCAAATAATATAAATATAGTTTTTAAAATTGTTATATATATTTTAAGTTTCATTATATAAGTTTAGTGCAATAAATGATATACATTTATGGAATTTAGTGATGCAATATTTTCAATATTTGAAATTTTTTATAATTTATTTTTTTAATAAACGTAGAAGATTATCTGAATTGTGCTTCACTTTGAACCCTAGTTAGCCGATCTTCTTTCAACATTGTTTAATTTTATTGGACGGTATGCAAAGTATGAAGAGTAGATATTATAAATATTAATAATGATAATGGAAATAATAATAAAAAATTGACAGTAATAATGTATTGTAAAGTTAGGTAATTATAATAATAATAATAATAATAATAATAATAATAATAATAATAATAATAATAATAATAATAATAATAATAATAATAATAATAATAATAATAATAATAATAATAATAATAATAATAATAATAGTAATAATTAAGATTATTTAAACATAGTTAATCACTTAATAATAAATGATAATAATTTTCAGTAACCATATTGAGCATAAATAAAATTAAAAAAGAAAGACATAAGGATTTTATTTATAGTAACTTAATATATATATATATATATATATATATATATATATATATATATATATATATATATATATATATATATATATATATATATATATATATATATATTTTTTTTTTTTTTTTTTTTTTTTTTTTTTAACAGAACGCCACCACTCACGGGCAGAGCTCTTTTCAAGGAAGGGGCACACACACATGCACAAAGCTCATTCAAACACACACACACATACCTAACACACAGCCCTCAGGTGGGTGCAGACGGAAGCCTTGAAGAGTGGAAGATTAAATACAGGAGGAAAAATAAATGATGGTAGAGAGTTCCACAGAATAGAGGTGGCTGGAAAGAAGGAGGTACCACAACGGGCTAGCCTGGGATTTCCTACGTCCACACAAAATTGGTGCGAAAGCATTGAACCCCTTGTGCAACGAGGACGACGCAACGGTGGAGGAATGCGATAGGCCAATTCCCTCGAGCACCTGCCATTGTAGTACCTGTAGAAGAGAGATAGCGCGCCAACGTCACGTCGCAGAGACAGAGGGTCAAGAGAGTTTGAAAGTAGTAGACAGTTTATTAATCTCTTAGCTTTTGACTCAACCCTATCCAGAAGAGAGGAGGAGCCTGAGCCCCCCAAATGGGAGAACAGTACTCCATAAAAGGACTAATAAGACCCTTATATATTTGGAGTAACTGCTCAGAAGAAAAAAATTCTCGCAACCTGAACAGAACTCCCAGCTTCTTAGAGGCCGCTTTAGCAACCATTGTAATATGTGGTTTCCAAGATAGTTTGTTGTTTATGTTTAGACCAAGAATGTTAATGTTATTTATAGGTGAGACGGGAGAGCCATCAAAGAGGATAGGGAAGTTAAGAGGTGTTTTTGAGAGGGAGATGGGAAGAAGTTGAGTTTTTAAAGAGTTGAATTTTACAAGGTTGCTATGACCCCACCGGGAAATCCCATCCAGATCGGCAAGAATGGAATCAGAAAGTTGAAGACGAGAAGCAAGTCTAGAAGCAAAAGAGGGAGCAGATTTGAAATGAGTAGAAGAATGCAGAGTTGAATCATCAGCATAAGAGTGAACAGAGTTAGAAGTGCAGTGGAGAAGATCGTTAATGAAAAGTAAGAATAAGGTTGGAGATAAAACAGAACCCTGAGGAACACCACAGTTGACAGAAAAGGAAGGAGGAGGTCGCTCCATCTACAACTGCCGAAATGGAACGATCTGAGAGAAAACTAGACAATAGTAAGCAAAGAGAAGGAGGAAACCCAAAGGAGGGAAGCTTGGAGAGCAGTGACGCATGCCACACCCAGTCAAATGCCTTGGATATGTCAAGCGCCACCACACAAGAATCCCCAAAGTCCCTAAGGGCAGAAGACCATAGATCAGTAAGATAGGAAAGTATGTCACCAGTTAACCTCGAGGGTCGAAAGCCATACTGGTGATCAGAAAGAAGAGAATGAGACTCCAAATGATCCAGGAAATGAGAGTTGAGAAGAGTTTCAAAAATTTTAGATAGAACATATATATATATATATATATATATATATATATATATATATATATATATATATATATATATATATATATATATATATATATATATATATATATATATTTAAAAATCTGGAAAAATTAAAATTCGTTTCCATAAAAATAAACAAAAATGTCAACACAGTGGAGTTTCGCGTGTAGGATGTAACGAGTAACGAGTAACGGAAAAACCCGTTATAATTTGTAAAAATGGGGTAGCGTTACCGTTACAGCGTTACATTTTAAAACCCTTTGAAGCGTTACCGTTACTCGTTACATTTGTAACGCCCGTTACGTAATGCCGTTACATGTAACGCGTTACTGCCCACCTCTGTATATATATATATATATATATATATATATATATATATATATATATATATATATATATATATATATATATATATATATATATATATATATATATATATATATATATATATATATATATATATATATATATATATATATATATATATATATATATATATATATATATATATATATATATATATATATATATATATATATATATATATATATATATATATATATATATATATATATATAAATTGTTTGTTGCAGAAAGTATGATTAATGGTGAATGAAGTAAATCAATTTATCATTCTTTTCACGTCGTTTTTATCTATTTGCAATTGAAAAATGTAACTGATCTTTGAAACACTTGTTTTCGTTCTACTTTTAGCATTTTGAGAGTAAATAATATGTTTATTTGTATGTGTGAATGTCTGTGGACAAACATTTTAATTAAAGCACTTTTAAGCATTTAAATAGATATTAAAATTTGAATTAAAAATCTTTTCGAATTAATATTTTTTGTCGTAATCAGCGTAAATTATATTAAATTGATATTTTATTGAATATTAAGTCTTTTATCCTCGTATAAATATAAATATATTTTCTTATATATATTCATTTAAATCATCACAAATAGAAATTTTCTTTGGTAAGTTTAAATCTTTTGAGTTTTCATAATCTAATTTATAACGATTATTTTATGCAGCTTCCTCCTTTCAGAGCCCACATTTTTTAAGAGCTTTTATCCCATCAACACCTATTGCTTGTTGATTTTTGTTTACAAATTAGGTTTTCAATAGTTTTACTTTAATTTTCTTTCAAAGTATTTGTTAATATTAATTAACAAACTCTTTTGATGGAAACATTTTGTGTTAAGGAATAAAAAGTCTTGTAGAAGAAGTTTTAAGCTTTAAAACCACTGGAGAAATTACTTTTCAATTGGTGGTGATAGTGTTTATTTGTCTGTTAACGAGCAAGAGCTGTGTTATTGTTTTATTCAATATAGATTATTTTGGTTCATCCAAAGCATTATGTTTTATCTTGACCCTTCTGTTAATTTCAAAACTTTTTTCATTTTGTTTAAATTAATTAGCTCAATTTACCTTTTGCTAAAGAATAGTGAAAATGGTTTAACTCTTGCACGTTTGAGAATAAATTTTGAAGAATTCCGATATTTTTTTTCATTGGTAAGGTAAAGCTGACTGTAAAAACTCGACACTTTTCAGTTAGAGAGAGTTAATAGAAGTCCCTAACCTTAGTAAGTCCTCAGTTTTTTACTTTGAAAGATCAGGATTCTTTATAATAGGTACATTTTCCTTTTAAATAAAAATATTTCTACTGTTTATTTCATTTTTAAGTTTGGTTTATAATTTTAAATATATTGTGAACTCAAAGGGATTTGTTAAGCTTTCTTAATTACCCAGCCATTTATGAATTAAAACAAAACATACACACTGTTTTTATGGTGGTAAAACTTATATATATATATATATATATATATATATATATATATATATATATATATATATATATATATATATATATATATATATATATATATATATATATATATATATATATATATATATATATATATATATATATATATATATATATATATATATATATATATATATATATATATATATATATATATATATATATATATATATATATATATATATATATATATATATATATATATATATATATATTAGGGTGGGCCGAAATTTTTAAAACAAAAAGTCAGGTGTTCTAGTACCTGGCTTTTGATGTACAAAACACATTTATGACAAAAAAAAGCAGTGGTAGTCATTTAAAGTCGTCCCACTTGACTTTAAGTTCTAAAGGTTAAAAAATCTAGTATTTTATCGGATTAATGGCACAAAAATGTCCATAACATTTTTACTATTCTTACTAAAAACATGATCTTTGTATTAAATAATGCAGAATTTAATTTATAATGCAAATGTTGATTGAATAAATTTTTCTTGTAAAGCTAATAGTTTACCATGTATTTCCAAGAAAAACTTATTTTTTACTGAAAATTTATAAAAAAAAATTTGTATAATGTCAAAATGTGACAAATTTAATATCAGTTTGCTTATTTTTTCAGAGCTTTCTATTATTATTAGTTAAAATATAATTATAAAATTATGTGTACAAGAAATTCTGTAAAGCAATTTTTAATTAATGAATGCTATAAAGCTTTTGAAGAATTTCCACCAGGAAGACTGCCAACCTTAAAGCAGGTATTGGAAAGATGCCTTTTTTTCAAAGAGTATAGAACAGAAAATGTTCAAAGAGAAGTTAGTGAAGAGCTTTATAATTTATGGATAAAGTATAATGTTTACCCCATATCTGCAAATGCTATTAAATGAGATTAAATAATCACCTAAAAGAGTTTTCAAGACTTCTGAATTATGATAAGAAAAAACAAGGTCCTAAATTTAAATTGGACGCTTCAAAGTTTATAGAAGATTCCAAAAAATTATTTGACATATTTCAAAAAGACCATAAAATTCTAGCAGCTGCAGAAAGAAAATATTTGCTAAAAATGACAGAAGATGATCATAAGTTTTATGAGGTGAGTAACTGAGTATGTTAAATGGAATCTACCTACCTATTTTAATTTTATAACATAGATATTGGTAAAATAAATTTAATGAAAATATCAAATAATAATAAAGTAATCAAAATATTGTTTTAATTTAAATTGCATTTTGCATGTAATTTCGTATAAAGAATGAAAATTTTAATAAGGCGGATCCAGAAATCTGGATTTATGGACCATTTTTTACAGGACCAAAGAACTGTCAGAAGGGGCTACTGTACTTCAAAACCAGTTCCTTTAACAACATCGGAAATTAAATTTAAGAAAAGAAACATCCAAGAAATTGAAAGTGCAAAGAAATTCAAAAAAACTGATTACTTAGAGTCAAAACCAAGTTGTTCTTATCAACTTTATCCAGAAACTGATCAAGAAAGCACCATTTCAGAATCAGCATCTGAGGAAAACATTCATCAGTCCTATGTTGAAATGCTTGCAACATCTTCAAACAATGGTTCTGATCCTGATTATATTGCAGATGGTCTAAGTGATCAACAAAACAGAAGGGAACTTCGAACCTTAGCCGAAGCTTGTGACAGGTAAATGCAAATTATGATATCAAATAATATCTAAATAAATATACATATTGTGTGGTATTATATATAATATAAATCTTTTTTCAGGTATCAAATAAGTGATAGGGCTGGTGCAGCAATCGCTTCTTCTGTATTAGTAGATTTTGGCTTAATAACAAGAGATAAAATGCAAAATGTTATTGATAAGTAAGTACCTGGATTACCAACCATTTACAATACATTACACAATATAAACATTTAAAACTAATAATACTGATTACTTACATTATTCACTAAACATGATTTTTGTGAAA
>SEYY01012022.1:0-19104 GCA_009176605.1 Armadillidium nasatum | reverse complement strand
AGTTCAGAAGAGCAGTGAGCGTTGTAGTTGCGACAGTATAGAGAATGAAACAACAATTTGAATGGGTAGAAAGAGACTGGAGAGTTAGTGAGAGCGAAATAGTTTATAAAACGAAAAGCTATAAACTCCACCTTTTCCAGAAGAGATGCATGAGCGGAACCACATCTGATGTGTGAGGCGTACACCATACATAGGCGGACAACTTTCCAACACCTTTATAAGAGCAAACAACTTGGGTGGCGTAAAGAAATTACGAAGGCGTATCAGAACACTAAACCTATTAGAAGCTGGTTTAGAAAGAGAAGTAATGTGATCCTTCCAAGAAAGATTACGAGAAAAAGAAACGTCAAGAATATTAAGGAGATTTGAAGGTTTGAGTGGAGTGTTTTCGAAAAAAGATCTCATAGTTGTGTCGAGTAGAGAGATTAAAAAATTGAGTTTTTCCTGCTTCAATTTGCGTCAATTAACTGCTGCTGGAAGTCTTGGGCCAAAGAGCTGGACAGAGAAAGTGAAAGATATGATAAAGAATGGAGTCATCGATATTGGAGTGAATAGATGATGAAGTAATAGAGAGAATATAATTAATGAAAACAAAAAAAAGTTGGGAATAGGATAGATCCTTGAGGAACACCAGTATTAATAGGTATAAAGGATAAACAGTGGCCGTCTGCAACAGTTGCTATAAACTTACCATAAAGGATATCAGAGAGGTCACAGAAAAAAGGATAGATTCAGCACTAGTTTTGTGAACCACAGGAGGGATCCCATCAGGACCATACACCTTCTTAGTGTTAAGCTCAGAGGGAGAGAAGAAATGAATTAAAATAATAGATATAAATAAGTTGGAGGGGGTTGGAGGAGGAGGAGGAATAGCTCCGAAATCGTCTAAGGTGGAAATAGAAGCAAAAGCTTGAGATAAGATTCAGCTTTGGTAGAAGGTAGAAAGGCAGTTATGCTGTCAGAGATAAAATTCAGCTTTGGTAGAAGGTAGAAAGGCAGTTATGCTGTCAGAAGATACTTGAGGAGGAGAGGGGGAAGAAGCAAAGTTAGTTAATATTTTTTGCAAAATGCCAGAAAGTGCGTGAAGAAGAGGAACCAGAAAGATAGTATTTGCACAATTCCGGGGATTACATAAGTTGAATGAGTTTCCGGAGTTTGAAAACGAAGGTAATCCTTGAAGACAACATCCCTTTGGCGATTAGCATGAAGACAAGTGGAGTCAAACCAAGGTTTGTTAGGTTTAGTTGAAGGGAAAGAATATGGACAGAGAACCACCTCGGTTATAAGCTCTGTACATTCCGACAGGCCCCTCCTACGAAAACAATAATCATTCTATGGGAAATCAGAGAAGTACAACTGCATATCAGACTAATTTTCAGCACGGAAGTGTCAGAAACGTTTCTACTTTGAAGGATGGGACCATTCATGCAGAAGACTAGAAGAGATAGAAGAAGAAACAGAGATAAGGTAATCGGATGAACCCAGAGGAGGAAAGAGTTTAACAGTATATGGAGAAGGATAAGAGGTTAAGATCAAGTATGTTGGATTCATCACTAAGACAGTCAAGGAGGTAAGTATGGAGTTGCACCAACTGCTCAAAGTTGTTCTGGATAGAAAAGTCGTAGACGAGTTCACCAGCTGGATCATGAGAACTAGGTGAAAGCAACTATCAACTAGGAGATAAATAAAACAAAACTAATAAATTTAGTTGTAGAATTGCAAGAGAGCTTAAACCATAAAGTGAAAATTTTGAAGACTCCAAATTAGAAACAAGAACAAACAACATCGTTGGCGCACAATATGTGCGCAACTGCCTGCCTTTCGTTGAAAATTGAGGATAAAGAAAGTAAGAGGTAACTGAGTATGGTTTGTTGTCAGAGCACCCAAGCAACTGAGTTTCCGTTAAGAACAAGTAATGAGGTCTAGAAGAGATGTGATATTCGAATAAGGGGAAATTAGTCAAAAGACTGCGAATGCGGCAGAAATCAATAAAAACGAAAGACAGCACACCAGGGCATGCCAGATAAGAATTCTTGGCAGCACCTTCCCCATCATCAGAGGCAGCCAACTCCGAAACGATATCGGAGGTGAATGAAGAGCATTGCTTGGATGTCGCCCCTCCAAACATCTCTGGGGCTGATATATGTTTCAATATTTTTCTATTTCAATAGGTAATGTATGAGCAAGCGTTTGCAAACTTGTGGGAAACATGTAAAGAAAAGGGGTGGGGAGGTAGTGAGAGCATAGACACCCAAATATGAGACGAGGTTACATTAAAGATACTCTGAGAGGGTGAAACGCAATAAGGAACGAACCAAAGAGCAACAAAGTGAAACGGAATAGTCTAACCCATCCTATCACTACGAGGGTTATGCTCAGTCGGGGTACTTACATCGCTTCGGAAGGCACTACGTCCTCCCCCCTTTGCTGAAGCCAAGATTTTTTTTCAGAATAAGGTGATTCAGTTCCTGATAAAAGAATGAACTAAGTGTGTAAACCGAAAACCAGTGGAGTTGCAGACCAGTAGGGCCAAGAAATGGACACTGCAACCTGTACACTAATAAATATATACAACAGAGGACTTCGAAATTAGAGGTTCAGTATTCTTAAATCTATATAGGTTACAGATTTAAATTCATTAATGTGAACAAATATGAAATCTACTGAAAAGTAAGATTAGGTAAGAATATTTACTGCCTCAATTAAAATTGTTATACCGGGACCAAGTGATAAAATTTTATGGAAAATCATCTGCAATGCTCGTTACGTGTTTGAGACCGGTCTGTGACTCCAACTGAGGGTCAATAAACATCAACCTGGGCATGTCACACAGAAATGGTTTACCGCTTACAAGTCAGGGGCATTCATCTATTTCGAACCACGCTTTAAACCTCTATAACCCATATCTTAATAAATAATAATAATAATAATAATAATAATAATAATAATAATAATAATAATAATAATAATAATAATAATAATAATAATAATAATAATAATAATAATAATAATAATAATAATAATAATAATAATAATAATAATTAAACATCTTATCTTTATTTTCAATCTTAAATTAAGCCATAACTCAATAGCGATCAGTCATCAATTCCACTCTTTACTTATTGATTGTGGATTGCGAAACTAAAACTAAATATATATATATTATATATATATATATATATATATATATATATATATATATATATATATATATATATATATATATATATATATATATATATATATATATATATATATATATATATTTAACAAACTTACCTATTCATAGTCGATTCCATATATTTTCCAGCCCGCATGTCGTACACCATTATAACTCCAATACCCGTTCCAATAGTTAAAATATCCTTATGAAAACTAATAGACCTAACGCTGCAGCCTGATACTCTTGCATTAACCTAAAAAAAAATAAAAAAAAAAAAAAAAAAAAACATTGTAAGCTTTTACAAATAAACCATACTTGCTTCTTGTTTTCACAAGCAACTTTCCATTTACTTATTAAAACTAATTAAACAAACTAGAATATAAAATTTCCTTTTCTTTCGTTAATTAATTCATTTATGAAAATATAAATTATTTTTTTCAAACCTTTTTAACATGATGAAGCGTTCTTGGATCTAAAAGTGTAAAATGTGATTTTGATCCTATGGCGTATAGTGAACAGTCTTCTCTTTTAGTAAGACAAGCGTTGTCCATCGCATGCGGTAATTTCCGAGACATTTTTTGCCAAAATCTATTAGAATCCCATATATGTACATACGCATTCATGGATAACGCAACAATTTCATTTAAATTTTCATTAAAAATCAAAGCCCTAACTTTATCAGCACCAAAGCATTTCTTAACTTTAACAGGCTGTATATGTGAGTAGTTTGGAATTGTCTCTTTCTCAACATCATCGGGTTCCATTTTCTCTTCGATCCTCCATAAAGCTAACTTTCCATCCGTGGACCCTGACACCAAAAATTCATTGTCGAGCCAAGTAATGTCTAATATCCATTCGGAATGAGCCTTTTCACCAACACAAACGGGATCAAGAGTAGGAAGTTTATAAACGGCTAAATCGCGGGAGTTCTGAGCCCCTGTCGCTAATAAAGTTTTTGAATAATTTATTTCAACAGCGTGAATTCCACTTTGGTGATCAGGATTTCTTGCAGGCTCTGAACTTAACAAAGATGGGATAATATCAATATTGTGATTATTAATATCGTATACTAATAATTTGTTACATCTTGTTCCCATAACTATTTGATGATCGCTTAACCACTGTGAACAAAAAACCTGAAAAAAATTATATAAATAATATATATATATATATATATATATATATATATATATATATATATATATATATATATATATATATATATATATATATATATATATATATATATATATATATATATATATATATATATATTTATATATATTTTTTTTTTTTTTTTTTACCAGGAATTTAGATTTGGACCAACATCACTCGGAACCACTAGGAAATCCGAACAGGCAAAAAAAAAAAAAAAATAATTCACATAACTGATTCAAGGTTTACAAAGTGGTTTCACTCCGGAGTCAGTGAAAATATTCTGAAAAAGTGCATCTGCTGATCACAGAACAATGGAAGTTTCAGAACCATTTATTTTTTAGTACCCAATAAGGCACAATAAACAATGCGAAGGCAATGAGCAAAATAAACAGTGATTATAAAGTGGGTGATTTTAAAGAGTCACAGGAACAGTTTGGAAATACAGAAACTGAAAGAATAACGAATGAAAAATGTAGACTTTGTAAACGTGGAAAATACGAATGTAGAGACTGAAACTTGTGACAGTATCTGGATAAAACTGAAAAATCTTTCAAGTGCATGGAATCCACATCTAATTCGAGCGCTCAAATTTTTGCACCAAAATAAGAAACATAGTACTAATAACATGAAGAAGGAACAAAAAAGGGACTTGAGAGAATAAAAGTTAAGAGCAATTAAAAGTTTTATATCAATGAAACAGCTTATTTGCAGGGAGACATCAAAAGAAAGGTTTGGGTTACCCCTCCAAGAGAAGCTAAGGAGACAGGGTTAAGGGAGTTAAAGAAAACAGTGTATGGTTTAAAGGATGCAGCAAGGGTATGGTTTGATAAAGTAGTTAAGATTATATCTGAGTTGGGGGGAGTAAAGAGTAAATTGGAACCAGCATTATGTTTTTGGAAAAAAAAAAAGGGAAATTGATTGGAATAATGTGCACTCATGTGGATGACTTCTGCTTTGGAGGCAACAAGGAATTCTTTGACAACATAATCGGGGGTATTAAAAACAGATTAAAGATAGGGACTGAAGAAGTGTCAGAATTTAGATATATAGGTATAAAGATAGAGGAAAGTGAAGGCGGTGTTTGGCTAAACCAAAACAAGTATATAGATGACATAAGTATACCCGATAGTAGAGATTTCTTTGGAAGTAGAGAAATGGAAGGCAGAGAATTAACTTTATACCGATCATTGGTAAGACAAATGAACTGGATAAGCTGTCAAACGAGACCAGATTTGTCATATTACGTAAGTGAAAGAAGCAGGTATTTCCGTGGTGGAAAAGTAGAAGAACTAAGGAAAGTTATCAACATATTAAAAAGGGCAAAACAAATGAGAGTAGGCATATGGTTAGCAAAATTGGAGGAAAAAGTAGAAATAGAAGTATTTACGGATGCTTCTTATGGAAATAATATAGATGACAGTCCTCAGATAGGTTATATAGTAGCGGTGAGTGATAATGAAGGAAATAGATGTCCAATTGTGTGGAAATCAAAATGTGTTAGAAGAGTGGCAAGATCAACAATTGAAGCTGAAGCTATAGGATTGATAGAAGGTATTGAGGCAGGTATATTTTTGAGTGAATGCTGGTTGGAAATAATGGGAGGTGACAGGTTAAAGGTTAAAGTATATACAGATAGTAAAACCCTAAAGAATGCGATATATTCAGAAACAAAGGTATTAAGTAAAAATTTAAGGATAGACATAGCATGGATAAAATGGGTCTTGGAGTTGAAGAAGATAGAAGAGGTGGAATGGGTTAATACGAAATGTCAAATAGCAGATGTGTTCACTAAAGGTAGAGTAGATGGTCATTTAATCAAAGAGTATGTAGAAGGGAAAAGGGGAGGGGAGGGAAAGATATGATTGTATATTTTAATAGGTTTAAGAAGAAGAAGAGGAAGAAGAGAAGAAGAAGAAGAAGAATGAGATCCGAGGATAGATAGTGGAGAGACAGACATGGTTTGGAAGGTGTTGTTAGAAGGAGAGGGAGTTTATTATTTAGTTACATGTATTATATGTTTATTTCTTTTTGGCAGGTTGTAATAAAAAGTTAAACATAAGGTGTTGATTAGGAAAGGGTCATAGTGTTCTCCCTTTAAATTACATTTGTCTCAAGTTAATATTAAGGTTATAAAGAATATTTAATTATAAATTATAGAGTATACAACTCTAGAAGAAAAAAGGAATATATTTTCTTTGTGAAGAGGAAGACATATTAGATATCAGGGGTGGCATTTTTCACGTTGGGGTATCTGGGTTTCTATATCTCTGAGCGCTCGGTCTTGTGGTTATCCTGGGGACTTTGATGTGGATTAGGTCAGACTCTGTTGTCTGTCATACGAAAAAAAAACCCATCAGTATTCGTAAGGAAAACAATCAGGTAAGATCAAATATTAAGTTAATAGCTCTGTATAAACATAGGCTAGTTTTATTCACTGTAGCCTAAAATATTATGAGAAAGAAGAATTCAATGACTTGGCTATCAGCTATAGAGATTAAGTTCAGGTCTAAACAAACTATACGTTGCAAGTATGTATGCAACAGGGGGTTTACTTGATTAGGCTAAGCAATAGAGACCTAATTCAAGTCTACACAATCTTTAAAGCTACAAACACATATGCAACAGGAATTTCGTTGCCTATTGTGGATAAGGGTAAGGATGCGTGTTAAAGATAGTGATTTAATGCTACGTGAACATAATGAAAGTAAATACAAATCTACATGAAGTAAAATAAATCGAGATCCTAAAAAAGCAAGGACCTTGAAACAATATCAAAATAAGCAGAGAAACAAAGAGTAAAGGAAAGTAATAAAAAAGATTTTGACATGGGATCTCACTATATATAACAAGAATCACAATCTTAAAAAAAAGAACTTTACTTAAACAAATATATCTTTTTGATTTTTCTTATAATAATAATAATAAAACTTACTTTATTAACACGGTTAAGGCCTATGGGATGTTCTTTAAACATTCCTGTTGTAAGTAAATGTCTAGTTCCATATTCAATATTAACTTTCTGTGTTTCTAACCTTGATAAACCTTGATCCCTCTTCAGAACATAATCAACAAAGTTATAACTAACAGGAATGTATTTCTGAAAAAAAAAAAAAGTAAAATGTTAAATGGAATTTCCTTTACAAATATTCATAATGATATATGAGATTTAGTGGGTGGGTATGTCCTTCCTGTACAACTATGCGAAAATAGATAAATTAATTTAAATTTGTACAGAATGAGCTTGGTAGATGACCCTTAGAATGAACAATATAGGCTGCGGCAATTGAAGTAATTGACCATGTTCTCAAAATTATATGAATTATATTGAAATATCGGTGATTAAAAGTGGCAGTAAGGCTTTTTTTTTCTTTGTTTTTGGGACGATTTAAAGAAAAGTTATCCATATTTTAGACCTAGATATGTTCAAGTCAACTGCAAGATCAATACTCCGTTTGCTTTGACAAATTAACAGATATATGATCATTGCCATTTCTAAAGACAGTTTAGAAATGTATAAAGGCAGGTAAAAGGAGTAATTATTTTTTATAGCTTCGTGACAATAGACGAAACATGGATTCAGTATTACAAGCCAGAGTCGAAAAAGCAGTTGAAATTATATACAAAGTGAGGAGATCCCAAACTCAAAAACACAAACTTTAACTGACTGGAAGAGTCCCAATACCCTCTTATGGGAACCAAAATGTTTATTAATTGAATAATTTGAAGAAGGTACAATGATAACTAAGTAGGATTATTTTGCAGCACTTTCAGACATATTAAAGGCAGCTTTAAAGAAAAGTCTTCGACTAAGGGTGCTTTTTTTTTTCAAAATGATAATGCACCTGCCACTTCCAACTTGGAAAAATTAGATTTCAAAGTGTAAGCAACAATCTGCAACATCCTTATTTTCCAGTTTTAGCACCACCAAATATTTTTATTTTTCCAAAACTCAATAAAATTGTTTCTTGGAAACAGAAAATTAAGATCCAATGTCAAGCTAATCTCAGATAATGAATGCCTATTTTGCAAGTCTCAACAAAAGTCACCTCAGTGAGGACAAAAATGGTTTAGAATAAAATAATTCAAATGTTATCTAATTTGGAGACTATTTTGAAGAATAAATAAACCTTCAAAAATATTATATCTTTTTTTTATCTTTTTCTTCTGGCAATCCCACGTTTCTCAGCTCATCATCAATAATATTATATATATATATATATATATATATATATATATATATATATATATATATATATATATATATATATATATATATATATATATATATATATATATATATATATATATATATATATATATATATATATATATATATATTTAGCTGGATAAAACTGGTTGATTATCAGAAGACATGCAGTTTATAATGGTCATGAATCTTTATGGGAGGTGATAAAGGTAAATGTGGTGTTCAAGGTTCTGTGATAGACACAATTCTTTCCCTACTGATGATTCTAAACTGACTACTTCTGTTGGGAATCATAAGAGTTTTTAAAGTTCAGTATGACTTAGACAAACTTATGAGTTTGACTGATAAATTTGAAACGAGTTTAAAAAGCAAAAAATGTTAGGTTATTTACAGTCTAATCTAAATAAATAGTTTATTTATGACATAAATGGGAAGTTGTTGGAGTTGGACAAAAAAAAAAAAAACGCGAATTTGAGTGTGGTTATTATTAATAATGATACGAAAGCTGAAAAAGTTAACAAAAACTTAAGAACTATAAAACGTTTATGTTGTTTTTAAGAATAAGAAGTTAAGGAACAAGGTTAGTAATAACTATATTGGGTTGTAATTGAATAATCTAAACAAATTTGGACCCCCTTACATAAGAAAGGAAATTGATATGCTTGAATCATCCCATCAAAAAGCAAAATTGATTTGTGATTTTAGAAATGAGTTACGTGCTAAAGTTGAAGAAATTTAAGATGCAATCTCTATGAAAAATATTTTTTTTTTTAAGGGATATAACTCAGGTTTATAAAAAATTTTCATCACTCAACTCTATTGAGAAGAAAATGTTTTTCATACTAACTCTGATAAGTACTAAAAGTCAAAATAGGAAAATAAAGAAAGTATGTAATCAAGATTCGAAATATTACTTCATAAACAATAGAGACGTTAATGTTTGAATTGTAACTCGCACATATATATATATATATATATATATATATATATATATATATATATATATATATATATATATATATATTATATATATATATATATATATATATATATATATATATATATATATATATATATATTTGCTTAAATAAAATAATTATTAATTCGCCATTCATCACAAGAAAATTAACTCTAATTTCTAAATAGGTAGCTGTAATTTCCAAAATACATTTTTTTATTGATTCAGTTTCTGAATATTCCCTTGGTTATTATATTTATTTAGATGAGAGTGAACCTAATGCTTAAAGATTTACAAAAAAAAAATCAACTTTATTTAGGCACAAGTAAAACTTACCTGATTAAATGATTTCCTTGACTGACTAGTGTTAAACTGTGTGCTATGTTGAGAATATCCCCCAAGTCCCATAAATCTGTTTCCATCATTTGTTTCAGGAGACTCTTCATCTTCGGAAGGGTCATGTTGCTCTTCTTCTTCCGGTTCATTGTACATCATGAAATCTTCAATCTTAATACAAAAAAAAATTTAAAATAAGATTTCCTCATTATAGTATATAAGGGTTGTTAGTTAAATAAGAAAATTATTTGCTCTTGCAAATGCATATAAGTTGTCCTTCTTCATAAAGTTCCTTGTTCTTCATGAGATCTTCGGCCTCTCTCTGTTAATCTCACTGTCAATCAAACATTAAGAAAAGCTGGATCAAATATAGAATTTGTACCCCAAATAATGATGGGGTTTGCCTTCGACAGCAGAGGATAGAACTTCTGGATATCTGGGAATGCATTCTTTATTTTGAAATAACACAAGTTTTGTTTATAACAATGTCATAATGATAAGAGTGATTGACTCACGTGCTTAAAGGCTCGGAAAATACATATAGAAAGTTCCCCTCCTTGAATAATGACCGTGAGGTGTGGATTTTTAAATCTATAAATAAAAATAAAAAAGTTTAGTACTGTTAATAGTTCTAGATTAGTATTTCACAACCTTTTTATAACCATCACCCACTTTACTCGTTTTAAACAAAAAAAAATTAAAAAAATAAAATAAAATTGGGAAAAATTAAATCACTACCGTTTAGACGTATACTAAACCTACTTTAACTTACTATGGAATCCATAAACTTTATGATTCTTAGCTAAAGAATAAAATTTTCGCTTTATATTTGTAAGTTTGAGTCTGATGCCTCTCCTACAATATATTATCTCCTTTCTTAAAATGGAAAATATTACTAAACCTTTTTTCAACCAAGTAAGGTTACTCTGAATCAATTTGTTACAAAGATTTTAAAAAAACATTAATTGATTCTGAGTCTTGCAAATCAGCCATTCTGCCTTCTTAAATTAACATTCTTAAAGTTAATTTTATTTCAGGAAGTTCTTGAATGTTGCCACTAGCGGACTCGACACTGCAGATATATGTATCTAACAACCACATCAGAACTTCAAGAATAAATAAATCAGAAAATTCACTTTTAATATGAGCCTTCAACAAATTTAAAATAATAATAATAATAAAGTTTTATGCATTTTTAATTCCTTGCTAATGTTATCTGTAGTCTTCATTTGAATAAGAAAGAGGTTTGCATACTGTATTAGGAAAAAGTAAAGTCCTATTTTGTATTATAGTTAATGGTTATCTGGAATCTTAGGTAGAAGTATCATAAATTGCATGCTCAAAACAAAACACAAATTCTAAATATAGAAGATATGCTATCTAATGAAACTGGGTTTAAATAATATTTATCATTTTTTACTTCATTAATCAAATCTTTAGGATGAATTCAAATTCCTTTCCTGAATAAAACGATGAAATACAAATTTACCAACAAGCTTAAAAAGAATGGGCAAAGACACTAGAGTTAGCCAAAGTTTGGCAAAGCCAATATTTTTTAACTGTTCTCCCAACTCAAACTCCATGGCAATATTAAAAAGCATCCTTGTCAAACATGGCATCTATGAACCTTTTATTTTTCAATAACACTGTAACAGTCTTTCTAATTAGAAAATAAAATGATAATTTTATATCAAAATATAAATTTACAAAAAATCAAAGTCATTAAGACATGAAATTAAGAGCTATAACAAAATTTATGTTAGTTGTGGTTTATTATTCAAAATGAAAGACTTACTTTTAATTCTGGGTCACCAGGAATAAATGCAAAATGATTGGGCCGATAATAGCCAAAAGCACCTTGCCTGCTTTTAAGCTTTTTTCTTGAAACAAATTTTGAAGGAATGCTTCCTTTCACTCTAATAACTTGAGTACTTGCCATATTTAAAAATCTTTTGATATTTCTGAAATTAATAAATAGATTCAATATTATAAAATACATAAAAATAATAAAAAATAATGTATTAAAGAAAGTCTAATTAAGATCAAACCAACACTATAGAACAATAAAAATGCCAAAAACAAAATTTATTATAAAAAGCGACAAATAATAATAATAATAATAATAATAATAATAATAAGCAGAGTTGCTGAAGCAATGCCTAAACCCCAAGGCTTAGGCTTGCATAAACATAGTCAGGCCTCACTCTCCAAAACCAAAAATGCACTGCAGATTTATTGCCCACAAATAATAATAAACATTTTATAATAATAATAATAAAAATATATTTATTATTATTTTTTTTTTTTTTTTTTTTTTTTTTTTTTTTTTTTTAAAAAGTGATGGAATAATAAATAATATATATATATATGATGATGAATTTATTTATAATATATATATTATATATATATATATATATATATATATATATATATATATATATATATATATATATATATATATATATATATATATATATATATATATATATATATATATATATATGGCTAAAAGATTAGCTTCAGCAGTATGGGAGTACTTTACACTGCTAAAAGGATAGGCTCAAAATAGCTAAATATAACATCTGCAGCCAGGAAATTAGAAGAGGACCTCCGGGTGCCCCAAGTAAAAATTTTTCATATGTTTATATATGAAATACCATATGTTTATGGGGGGTATCTAAAAATAAAAAAAATAAAAAAAACATTTACTAGCAGAAGAGGAGTGGTCAAAAGAAAAAGAAAATATTGAAAAAAGAAGAAAAAAAAGTATTAATTTTCTTATATTTTGTTTGATTTGCCATTTTAACACTGGCAGGCAAAACCCAGTTCTTCTCAATTTTTGGTCAGGGTTGGCTAGGACCTGGGCCCCAGTTGGTCCATTATCTTCAATGGCATATTATCATCTGGCTATGCACTATCAGGTTGCTACATCAGCATCAAAGTGAATTTTAAAGCTATTTCAGAGCTAAAAAACAAAACTAGAATATATATAGGTATATATATATATATATATAATATATATATATATATATATATATATATATATATATATATATATATATAATATATATATATATATATATATATATATATATATATATATATATAGCCAACATTCACAAGGCTAGGCCTATTTGTCTTTTCAAGTCTAGGTTAGGTTAAGTCAAACTAGTTTGTTAAATAAATAATGAAAGAGCCCAGTTTGATAGGTTAGGCCTATTTGCTGACTGTAGGCATACATTTAAATTTTAAATGTCAAGGTTAGGTTGCCAAATTAGTATGTTGGATCTATCAAGCTAGATCAACTTAATCTAACCTAACTAGTTCTTTAAATGATTATCTAACAAACTAGTTTAACTCAACCTAACCTTGACTTTATAGGTAAATATGTGCCTAACAGTCAGCAAATAGGACTAACCTCATGAGTGCTGGATCTATTTAATCAATATGCGTAATTTACTTGATTTCAAATGGTAATATCTTGTCTTCATAGTTTGAATATACAGTAATAAGGTCTTTCAATGGAACAGATTTTAGGTTTCAAATATCAAAACTACGAAGACAAACTGATCTTAATTAATTTTCTTTTTTGATATGAGCTGCGGAAAATGATTTGGTACACTAAATAGTAAAAAATAAAAATGAATTAACAATGAGTAGAATAAATACAATCATTTAACAAGACACTGTACTATCATTTGGTTTGAACTGCCAGGTTGCTGCATGGTATTTAGTTGTTATTCAAAATATAAACTGGAAATATAATGTATATTGAAGAAAAATAATAAAAATGTGTCAGAAAATCAAATTCACTATATTAAAATGCACTTAAGGTAGTAAAAATATTTTGAATATTGAAAAGGATTTTTACTTTTATTTACAGGCAAATTAGTATTTGATCAAGGATTTTTTATTTTTTTGAAAAGGAATATAGAAATTTCCGAAAATAAAAGGAGGAAAGAGGAGAAATAGAACAAAAGTGAATTGTTTTATAAAGAAAAGAAATATATATATCCATATAAATTTGTCCCAGACCTCTGGGTAAGTAGCTATATAAATATAAATATATATATATATGTATATATATATTTTATTGAATAAAATAAAGTAAAGTTTAAAATATTTATCACATTATTATTAAAGTAAAAAATTGAATTAGGAGAGATTAGGAAAGAAAAATGATTTGTTTGTATTGTTATTTATTAGGTTCCAATTTTGGAAGTTTTATAGGAACTTTTGAAGTTCCTGTGGATGAATTAAGGAATTCTCTCATCAGAAAAGGGAGACAAGAATTTCCCACCATAGGGGGAGAAAGTGCCTATCCCAGAAAAAGGAAGGAACAAACAAAAACCCAGTACAGCATCCCAGACAGACGGGAAAGTATGGTTTCCCCAAAGGTAGGATCTTTGGTCCAGTTTTGAGTTAAATAAACAAAAATCAATTTTTAATATATCTTTCCCAAAGCCTACCTTGAGTAATTGTCAACTGACAAACGGGTTTCTTGTTCATTCCCTGGTTAATATCGTGTTAGTAATTACACAGACAGAATCCAAAAGACTTTCATTTTTGACGAGAAAGAATTTATGTATAAGTAATTAGTAAGATCAAAAGTTATTCTTTAAGAAATAAGACTTACGATAGAATTTTGAATTACAATTAAGATTTGATTTCCCTTATAGTGTAAAGTACCAGTCCTCCTTGGTTGCAAATTTTTATTAAACTTCCTAGAAGACTTCCTTGTAATCTTTAATAGTTGCCCAAATATTAAGGGTGTTATCATTATTATTATTACATGATATAATAGTTATTTGTAGGGAGAAGTATATTAATATCCCTTACTTGAGGTGGTCTTTTGGAAGACTGATGTAATATGTCTATATGTATATATATATATATGTTTGCCTATAAATTCTTTGATTAATATCAAGTGAACTTTCTAAGTTTTAGTTCTTAATAAAACTTTGGCTTATGTATTAGGAGTATAGTTTTTCTTCTTTAGTAATATATTTATTTTAGGTTATTATTATTATTATTATTATTATTATTATTATTATTATTATTATTATTATTATTATCATACTTTATCATTATCATTATTATTTTTATTATCATATTTTATCTTCAGTATTATTTTTGGTATTCTCATTTAATTCATTAAATAATAATTATTTATCTATTAAAAATCAGTTGTTATTTGTAGATATTTATTGTTAGGTTAAAGTTATTTTTTTATTATTCTAAAAAGAAACAACTCAAAGGATCCTTTGATATAGATATTTATAAATATAAAGAGCATTTTCATCTATACTTATTTTTGTTAGGATTTTTTGTTGTATGTATTTTTCATGTTGTTAATATATTTTTACTCATAAGAGAATTATTTACCTTGATAAAGTTTATATGGTTTTGGTTACAAATTATTTTTTACGACGAGTGAGAAGACCTTGTGGTGAGTAGTTTTTTTTATTTGGCCAATCGTATTTTAAGTTATAATACTAATAACAGTAAATTTTACATTCAGCAATAGGATTGCCGGTTTTCCCTGAGAGACGAATAGATTTTCCCCAAATTTTTGATATTAAGAAGAGTCCCTTGCTCATCTTTATCCAGAGATAAAAACAAGTCCTCTTCTGAGAACTGGAGCTCATCATCTATCAAGTGGTGAGTACTCCTGTCTTGTGTAGTGGTCTTATACCACAACATAATTGGTAGCAGAGCGTAGTTTCCTTTGAGGGGGAGCTGGCTCTGTTGCTGAGTGTTCTGTCACTCTCTTTGGCATTTTCTTTGGGAGTTGTATTCCCACCTATTCAATCTTGAAATTGCTCACCACAATGACTGACAATCATGACTTCTCATGACGACATGAATTCCCAATTAGACAATAATAAGGCCCCAATTTTAGATGCAAATCCTCCTAACCCTCCAAATTCGAATTCCCAAATATTGAATGGCTCTAATAATGTTTCTATTGATGCCCAAACATTTCATACCCTAATTCAACAAAATACCAACTTAATGCAGTCTATGACCTCTTTGATGCAGACTCTTTCATTAGATCGTAAACCTAAGGTGATCCCTCCTGGAAAGTTTCGAGTAAATTCCGGTGAAACTTTAATTCAATTTTTCTCCCGGTTTGAGGCATATAGTGCTGCAATGTATCCCGGGTCTACTGAAGGTATGGTTCCATTGTTGGGCTCCCATTTGGATGGCACCGCATTGGAGGTGTATAAGATCATTTCCCATACTTCTATGGAGTATGAGGAGGTAAAACAAAGAATGTTGCAATGGTTCAGAGAAGAATTAGAAAAGGAATTCAAAGTGGATGCGGAAAATTTCACAGATGCTGTATTGAAAGAAAATGAAGCAATCCCCCTTTTTGCTTTGCGACTAGTGGGACTTGCACAAAGGGCTTTCCCTGGAAATGACGTAACAAAGATGCCAATAGTAAGGCAGAAATTTTTGAAAAGCTTGCCCTATGAAGTGAAACAACAAGTTGATAATACTTTGATGGCAATAGAAACATCTTTGGGATTACAGATCCCATGGGAACGATTGGTAGCCATAGTTGATAGTAGTTTCTCACCTAAAGTACAACCGGAAAGGGGTGTTGCAAGTGGACACATCACAGATTTGGTAAAACCAGAACCAAACTTCCCAAAAGTTGGGGAAGCTTCATTAAGAACTTGTTGTTGTCAGCAACTGACAGCTGAAAGAGGGAGTTGTTCAATGAGACAAACCATTGTACAAGCCCCGTTGCCGGCTCAAAATATCCAACCACAACAGCCAAGCCGAACGCAACATCCATCATACCCAAGTCATAATACTTATGTTAATAGTGGAAGACGAGGCACATCAACCTGGTCTCGTGGGACATCAAATAGGAGACCTAATAACAATTATTCACAGTCCTGCACTCATTGCAAAAAGTCAGGACATACCATGAGTCAATGCAGAGCAAGACCATTGTGCCGGTATTGTGGGAAGAGAGGCCATTTGTATGAAGACTGTTACCTAGTCCAAAACCGCTGCCTACATTGTAAAGAAATAGGCCATTTAGTAGCAAATTGTCCCATCAGAAATAATGATCAACTAAAGTGTCCCTTTTGTGAGGGAGACCACTGGGGCAAGGACTGTCCTCAGAGACAGGAAAATCGTTCCCAGAGGCAGGAAAACTGCTAAGCTCCAACGGGGAAGACCTCCTGTTGGAGAATACAGAAGAGTCAAGAATGATGGAAAATTTAGAGGAGAATCCTGGAGGGTCTCAGGAAATCTCTCAACAGATACAGAATAATGAACCTATTGAAAACACGCAATCTGGTGATGATCTTGATACGTTCCAATTAAATCAAATACCAGCTTTTCAAATTAATAACATTCAAAGTGATGATGAACAAAATGAAGAGATTGATGAAGAATTAAACCCTGAGGAAGTTATTACTTATAGAGTAATCAGAGCACCTGAGGAAACTTTGGTGTTACAGGTTTCTATCTTAGACCAACCTCATTTAAATGACTGTACGGCTTTTGTAGATACAGGAGCCGAAGTAAGTCTCATATCAGCTCGATGTTTTAATGAATTAGATCATGAGAAATCTCCACTGAAGAGTACCGCCTATCGAAGTGTCGAAGGAATTGGAAAGGTTAAGTTCCCTGTTATAGGGGAAGTCATTATTGCTTTAAAATTATCAGCAAATTATACATTAAGATTGAGCAGGTTCATCATAGTACCCGATCAGGTTGTTGAGTATGATCTGGTGCTGGGATATGACATATTAAAAAGAGAACATCTATTGCCAGATCTCTACGAGAGAGAATTGGTATTACGACGCGGGAATCATGTGCAGACTGTAGCAGTGGATAGAAGGATAAAGAAAATCTTGAAAATGGAATGTATGTTGACAGAAAGTGTTGTATTAAAACCAAAGGAGTATGGAACTGTTGAAATTCAAGCAGGGAAATTGATAGATGCAGATCAAATAGTCTTAGTAGAATCAAACACGGGATTGCCAAATAAAGTAAGTATAGAACCAGCAGTTGTGAAATTTAAAAGAAATAAAGCAATTTTATTGGCAAGAAATGATGACGACAAACCAAAGAGGTTAAAGAAAGGATCGATGGTTGGGGAGATTGAAATCCTAGAAGAAGAAAATCTCTCAATTAAGTTGGTGGAGCTGGATGAGGCTGAACCTAGAGAATTTCATGAGTGGACGGCTGAGAAAATTCATCAGGCCTTCCGATTGGAGGAATCAAATGTTACCCAAGAACAACAAGAACAATTGGTCCAACTTTTGAGTAGATTTCCATCTGTTCTGAGTTCTGGGGACTCAGATGTTGGTTGCACCAGTGTAATCAAGCACAAAATAGAGACGTTGATAGAAGAGCCGGTTCAAGTTCCAGTTAGGCGCCTTCAGGGGCCTATTTTAAGGGAAATTGAAGAAAATTGCAAAAAGATGGAAGAGGAAGGAATTATCAGGCGAAGTAAATCTCCATATTCGGCTCCAGTGGTTCCCATCAGAAAGAAGGATGGAACGATTCGTCTATGTATAGATTATCGAGAGCTTAACAAGATCACCAAGGGAGATAGCTTTCCAATCCCAAATTTAGTAGATATGCTGTTTAGTTTACAAGGGATGAAATTTTTCACAACTATTCGACCTTGTGAAGGGCTATTACCAGGTAGAAATGGAAGAAACCAGTATAGAGAAAACTGCATTTACCACCCCATTGTCTCATTGGGAGTTCCTTAGGATGCCATTCGGGGTCAAAAATGGACCCGCAACCTTTCAGAGAGGCATGAGATTCGCCTTGGCACACATCCCTTGGAATGAATGCATGGTTTATTTGGACGATGTCCTTATCATAAGTGAAACCTATGAAAAACATCTGGAAATATTGGAAAAGGTTTTGAGAGCATTTGAAGATACAGGATTTAAGATCAAACCATCTAAGACCTTCATGCTAAGAAAAGAAGTGCAGTATCTGGGACATATGGTTTCAGAAAAAGGGATGACTCCGTTAGACTCAAGTTTGCAGGGCATCATGAAGTTCCCCGTCCCTAGGACCATAAGACAATTGCGACAGTTCCTGGGGATGATAAATTTTTACAGAAGGCATATTCCAAATTGTTCGGTGGTGGCCAAGCCCTTATTTGAATTGTTAGGAAATAAGACCTTGAAATGGAACGAAGCATGTCAGAATGCCTTTGAGTTATTAAAGAAAGCGCTTATAGAACCACCAGTTTTATCGTATCCAGATAGGTCGGAAGGTGCTCAACCACTTAAA
>SEYY01012021.1:7500-15000 GCA_009176605.1 Armadillidium nasatum | reverse complement strand
GAGCAAACAACTGGGGTGGCGAGAAAAAATTACGAAACTCCTCAGAATACCCACCCTCTTAGATGCTTGTTTTGGAATAAAAATAAATGTGATCTTTAAAGAAAGATCACAAGAAACAGAAACAACGCGAATTTTAAGAACAGACGAAGGTTAGAGTTGAATATTTTTGAAGATTTCGTAGTTGTGAAGAGTTTTGTAGATTACAGAGATGGAGGAACTGAGTTTTTGAGGCATTGAAAACTACCATGTTTTCTCTAAACCAATTTGAAATAAGAGAAAGATCAAAGGTTAGTTGCTGTAAGGCTCCCCCTCCTTGCGCCAATTAACTGCTGTTGGGTGGGGCGTCCCTCAAATTGAAAGGAGTAATGAAGAGTAAGAGTCACTGGCATAGAAGTCGATAGGTGATGAAGTAATACAGAAAGAAAATCATTAAAGAAAAGTTGAAAAGCGTTAGGGATAGAATAGAACCTTGAGAAATACCACTATTAATAGATTTAAAGTATAAACGGTAACTATCTACTACTGCTGATATATAGAACAACCAGAAAGAAAATCATAGTGAAAGATGGATACGGAAGTCAAAGCTTTGGGCCAGGCTCTGTTGTAAGCGTTCGATATGTCCTGGACGACAGGAAAAGAATCACCGAAATTCCGAAGAGGGGAAGACCAAGAGTCGTAGAGAAAGGAAGCAAGATCATCAGTATAGTGTTTTTTTTTATGAAAGCCATACTGGAGATCAGATATAAAATTAGAAGAATTGAGATGTTTCCAAATCTTCCTGTTAAGGATAGAAAAGAAAGGAAGGAGGCTAAAGAAATGGGACAGTAGTTGGAGGGTTGAGAGGGATACCTCTTCTTTGGCGCACATTTCCAGCAAGAAAGGAAGACTGAAGTAGAAAAAAGTTTTCCTAGGGAAGATGCAAGCTCAGAAACACAAGTTTCGAGAATAGGAAGGATACCATCAGGACCGTAAAGTGTTAACCTAAGAGAGGGTAGAAATGATGTCTGAGGAAGAAATTACAATTTTAGGCATAAATGAGTTGGAGAGGGATGAACTTAGTAGGAATAGCTAAGGAATCGTCTAAGTTTGAATTAGAGGCAAAAGTATGGGCGAAGAGTTCAGCTTTAGTGCAAAGCCAATCGGCAGGTGTACTGTCAAAAGATACTATAGGAGGGATATATATATATATATATAATATATATAATATATATATATATATATATATATATATATATATATAATATATAATATACCTCTTATAAACTCAGATGTTTGAGCTTTCTGATAGCAAACCATATTCTGTTTCCTCCTACTGCCTCTATCCTCAATTTTCAACCAAAGGCGGTTGTCGCGCATAATTGCGCAACGATGTCGTTTGTTCTCGTGTCTCTAATTTGGAGTCTTTCGAATTCTCCACCTTATGGCTCAGGCTCTCTTGCCATTCTACGACTAAATTCATTTGTTCTGTTTATTTATCTCCTAATTCTACTGACTATCCTAAATTCTTTGACTATTTAAACTCCAAAATAGAGCACATTCTCTCTTCTTCTCCTTTCTCTGAAATCATCATATTAGGCGATTTCAATGTTCACCACCACCAATGGCTTTCTTTTAGTTCTTATGATACAGCTGGTGAATGTGCCTTCCATTTCCCTATCCAGAATGACCTTGAGCAGTTGGTGCAGCTCCCTACTCGTATCCCTGATCGTCTTGGAGATGAACCCAACGTTCTAAACCTTTTTCTAACTTCTAATCCTTTTCCTTACACTGCTAAACTGCTTGCTCCGATAACCTTCTTATCTCTGTATTCTCTTCTATCTCTTCAAGTTTTCCGTAGGAAAGACCCCCTTCTATTGAAAGGAAACGTTTGTGGCATTTCGGTGCCGCAAGCTGGTCGGACTTGTTGGCTTACTTCTTTGATTTTCCGTGGAATGATTATTGCTTTCGTGGTAGGGGTCCCTCGAAGTGTGCAGAATGCATAACCGAGGTGATTCTCTCTGGCATGGAGCTACATTCCATTTTACTTCCATTCTACTAAACCTAACAAACCTTGGTTTAACTCTGCTTGTTTTCGCGCTATCCACAGCAGGAATGTTGCCTTCAGGGATTACCATCGTCTTCAAATTCCAAAAACTCACTCAACTTATACTTCATCCCCGAATCGTGCAAAATCTATCCTTCGTAACACTAAAGACTCTTTTCTCCTTAGAAAGTGCAATAATCTTTCTGGTTCCTCTTTTTACGTTTTTTCTGTCATTTTACAAAAATGTCAACTGTAACTTGCTTCTTCCTCTTTCCCTCTGCACAACTACTGTTTGACCTTCTTCTAAGCTGAACTCTTCCCTCAAACTTTTGTCTCTAATTCAACCTTAGACAATTCCGGAGCTATTCCTCCTCCTTCAACTCTCTCCAACTCATTTATGCCTAAAATAAGAAATTCTTCTAAAGACATCATTTCTGTTCTCTCTGAGCTTAATACTAAGAAGGCGTATGATCCCGATGGTATTCCTCCTTTGGTTCTCAAAACTTATGCTTCCTAGTTTGCACCATGCCTTGGTAAACTGTTTTATCTTTGTCTCTCTACTTCAATATTCCCTTCTTCTTGAAAACGTGCGCTCATTCAGCCTATACCGAAGAAGGGGACCCCTCTCAACCTTCCAACTACCGTTCCATTTCTTTAACCTCCGTTCTTTCTAAAGTTTTCGAATCTATCTTTAACAAAAAGATTTGGAAACATTTCAAATTTTTCTAATCTTATATATGATCGTCAGTATGGCTTTCATAAGAAACGCTCTATTGGTGATCTTTTTTTCCTTCTCTCTTACTCTTGGTCCTCCGCTCTGCGGCGTTTCGGTGAATCCTATGCTGTCGCGCTGGACATATCGAAAGCCTTCAATAGAGTCTGGCACAATGCTTTGATTTCTAAACTTCTCTCTTTCGGTATCTATCCTTCTCTCTATGACCTTCTCTCTAATTTCCTTTCCAGTCGTTCTATAGCAGCTGTTGTAGGGCCACCGTTCTTCCTTTAGATCTATTAATAGTGGTGTTTCTCAGAGTTCTATCCTATCCCCAACACTTTTTCTGCTTTTCATTAATGACCTTCTCTCTATTACCTCATCTCCTATCAACTCCTATGCTTATGATTCCACCCTTCATTACCCCTTCCAGTTGAAAGATGTCCCCCACAACAGCAGTTGATAGACTCGAGAAGGGTGTCCTAGGAACAACTAAGCTCTGATTTTTCACGTATTTCCAATTGGGGCAGAGAAAACATGGTTGTTTTCAATGCCTCAGAAACTCAGTTCATCCATCTTTCCACTAGACACAATCTTCCACACAACTATGAAATCTTCTTCGAAAACACAACTCAAAAAAATCTTCTGTGCTTAATATTCTCGTCGCATCATTTTCTCGTGATATTTCTTGGAAAGATCACATTACTTCTCTTTCTAAACAAGCTTCTAAAAGATTGAGTGTTCTGAGGCGCCTTCAGAATTTCTTCACTCCACCCCAGTTGCTTGCTCTATATAGGGGTGTTGTTCGACCCTAAATGGAGTATGCTTCGCACATCTGGGGTGATTCTTCTCATACAGCTCTCCTTGAGAAGATGGAGTCTAGCTTTTCGTCTCATCAACCCTCCTGCTCTTACTAACTCACTCCAATCTCTTTCTGCCCGTCGAATTGTTGCGTCACTCTCTCTTTACTATCGCTATTACAACGGACACTGCTCTTCTGAACTCTCTCGTCGCATACCTCCTCCATTGAGAAGGGTTCGTGCGACACGCCTTTCTACACAGTCTCATCCTTTCTCTGTCCAACTCTCCGACCCCAGCCTTAACCGCTATGCTCGATCTTACATATACTCCACAGGTAAAGTCTGGAACACACTCCCGTTATCTGTTTTCCCAACTTCTTGACTTGCATACTTTTAAGCACCTTGTATCTGGACAAGTCGGCCAACTTCGATCAGGATAGAATTTTTCCTAACTCCGCATATATATATATATATATATATATATATATATATATATATATATATATATATATATATATATATATATATATATATATATATGTGGAATAAGACAGCATAATGCTTTTATAGACCTAAGAAAGGCTTTTGACAGAATGTAGAGAGAAATATTGTAGAGGGTGATGGAGGATCCCACGTATGAGAAGGGTTGAATGGATGCGGAGTTAGGAGAGAGAGAGTAATGAATGGATGGATAGTGAGAAGTATAATATATATATATATATATATATATATATATATATATATATATATATATATATATATATATATATATATATATATATATATATATATATATATATATATATATATATAATATGCTTCCTTTAATTAAAACTATACCATTGAAATCTTAATTAATCTAATTACTGATTTCTTAACAATGATTTCCATATTTAGATTGGCATCAGTTTTTTTAATTTTATTTTATTTTATTTTTTTTCATATTCAGTTTGGGTCATCAGATTTTTTTATTCTTTCCTTTAATTTTTCAAAAAAAAATAAAAATAAAAAAAAAAATTCCTTTTAATGCTTAAAGAATTATAATAATAAGTTTTCATTTCTTTAGCTTTGAGTTTTATTAACGTTAAGAGTATTTGAAGTTTGAAAATACTATATCCGAATGTATATTCATATGTATAAATGTTATACAGACCAAGCGCTCCTTTTGGTCATATTTATATTATGACTTATTGTTACTTTTAAAGGGAATGTATTGTAGGTTATTTAAATCAAATAAGAATTTAGAATTTTAATATTAAATAATTTATATAAATAACTTTATGTAGAAATATTTAAACTAAACATTCAAATGTAAACGAACGCGAGAAATGACAAATAATATATATATATATATATATATATATATATATATATATATATATATATATATATATATATATATATATATATATATATATATATATATATATATATATATATATATATATATATATATATATATATATATACTATATAATTTTGATAATGTAATTATTATCTTAAACGAAATAGACTTTTAACTAATTAGATATTTTTAAAAACCTATTTTTCAGCTTTTGGAGGATTGTAATTTTCGTGTTTTCTAAAACTGTGAAACAATTTTTATGTATATATATATATATATATATATATATATATATATATATATATATATATATATATATATATATATATATATATATATATATATATATATATATATATATATATATATATATATATATATATATATATATATATATATATAATCATTCATCATACTGGAGAATGGCTTAGCTCATAGTCGTTTTTAATATTAACTTTCATTTATGTAATTTTAATGTGAGTAACAAGTGATTGTTTAATAACTTCACAGCTTCTTTAAGTGTTTTAATAATAGATTTAAGAAATACAAAGAACATGGCATCTTCCAATAAAAAACCTGATCCGAACACCAGCAAAATTAGTTACACTCACTCCGAGGCCACAGCGTCTTCTTCAACCAAGTGGCAGCAACACAGTTTTATAACCTCTACCAAGTCGTTAGGTGGTTCAGGAATAGCAATAAAAAGACGAATGGACATAAGCTCTTCTTCTTCTTCTTCTGCTTCTGCTGGAAGTTCATCTTCTATTCTTGTCAGAGCTCCTCCAATATCCTCAAGAAGTATTTCTGCCAATGCAGTTGCGGGAAATCAAGAACCTGTGAGTATTCTTGGTAAAGGAAGGCGATATTCAGCTGGGCACTCGTTGACAATTGGGCATCGACATTCCGTAAAGTTCAATGAATTAGATGACGCTGTGTCTTCTCAAGATAGTGGCAAAAAGATATATGAAGGAGCCCTTAAATACAAATGTCCTGATCTGTTGTCAAAGACTAGTATCAAAGAACATCCAGAGAAAGGGGAAGAAGAAATATCGGCATTTCACTCTGGAGCTATACATGAGAGATCGGAAGGCAGTTCGTCATTTAGTGGAGCAACAATGGCCTTTTCATCAACATCATCTTTATCATCATCAGCAACCGTTCTGAAGAGCAAAACTCGAACTGCTGATAAGAATAGTCTAATTGCTTCAATGGAACTCAAAGTCCCCTCTATACTTACCCCATCTACTACAACTGAAGGTTTAAGCCCAAGTGGTGGTCTCACACCAGTAACGGGACATCAAGAACACCGGGGACTTACAATTCTGTCCCCTCATAATCCATGCCCCGAGCTCCATTTCTCTTCAACGTTCACTGTCAGAACAAGGAAAGGAAAAACAATTGTTTTACCGAAATTGCGATTACCAGGATTATTAACTAATCCACAAGATCCCTTGTTTTTAGGGTAAGTTTAAAACTATATATATATATATATATATATATATATATATATATATATATATATATATATATATATATATATATATATATATATATTATATATATATATATTTCTGATTCATTGAGCACTTACGGTCATGTATTGCATTTATATTAGAAGATATTAGAGACCGTGGTACCTTAAAATCCTATAATGCTTCTTTGTTTTCTTCCAGAAAATTTTTTTTTGTGAACATTTTATATATTATATATATTATATATATATATATATATATATATATATATATATATATATATATATATATATATATATATATATATATATATATATATATATATATATATATATATATATATATATATATATATATATATATATATATATATATATATATATATATATATATATATATATATATATATATATATATATATATATATATATGTGTGTGTGTGTGTGTGTCAGACTTCTTCACGAAACCCACCAAGGTTGAAGAATAATAAATTTATTTCCATAATATACGCCGACATGTCTCAATATACGTCGTTTGAAAGTGTATAACTCAGTTGAAATTAGGGAAAATAGAAGAAGGAAAAGAGTTCCAGAATTTACTAGTAGCATTCGCGAAATAGTTTGATTTAAAACGTTAAGTTCATAAGTGGTGAACAGACAGACAAGGATAAAACTCTGAGGAGAGATGAATCACACAGCCTCTCTACAAAAGAAATTGTGTGGTTAAAAAGAGTGTTCTCTGTAGGGGCAGTATTCATTGTAAGGGCCATTGTATAAGGAGAGCATTGATACATTTGACGGCTCTAAAAGCATTGTAGCGGAGTAGTGAGAGATGGAGAATTGATGAGGTGAAAACTCTTTGATTCCAACTTTTCAAGATATAGTTTAAGTAGAACCATCTCAAAACTGAGAACCTCATTCCAAACAAGCATACTCAGTATACCCATGCCCAGAGTAAGCAACTAGAGCAATGTAAAGTTCTGTAAGGTTATAACACCTAACCTCAAAGAAACTTATTTGGAGAAACAGTGTGATTTTTCAAAGACATATGAGTAAAGATGAGATCAAGAATATTGCAATAGAGGATAGTTTTAAAGTTTGTTTTCGAAAAAAAAAATATTTCCCTGAAAGGTTATGTCGAGTGGATAT
>SEYY01012019.1:0-12500 GCA_009176605.1 Armadillidium nasatum | reverse complement strand
TTCAGGATAGGCTCGAAATAACTAAATGTAACATCTGCAGTCAGGACATTAGAAGAGGACCTCCTCCTGGTGGCTTAAGTAAAAAAATTTCAACAAAATATTTATGGGGGCATCTAAATTCAAAACACAAATATGAACATTCACTTGCAGAAGAGGACCGGTAAAAATAAACGGAAAATAAAAAGAATTCATTGAAAAAACATGAAGAAAAATTTTAATTTTTCTATGTTTTGGTTTATTTAATCGACCATTAAAATATATAATTTGCAATTTTAACCCCGGCCTGTAAACCCTGGTTTTCTCTGATTATTAGCCGGGGCCGGGGCCGGGACCGGGGTTAATGTTTCATTGGCTCATATATATATATATATATATATATATATATATATATATATATATATATATATATATATATATATATATATATATATATATATATATATATATATATATATATATATATATATATATATATATATATATATATATATATATATATATATATATATTATATATATATATATATATATATATATATAATATATATATATATATATATATATATATATATATATATATATATATATATATATATATATATATATATATATATGGTAAAGGTGTAGATTGTTTCTGACTTTCGATTGTCCCAAAATATCGATAATCGAAAATATCGGAGAGGCCTAACGTAAATAAACAAGAACTTTGCCGAGAATTAGAGGTCTACGGCCCTATTACACTAGACATACACACAATTATTATTACTTACTTTTCTAGCAGAACCTAATTCGACTTATCATAACCTGAACTACCGAAATTGCCGTAAAAAGAGGCCTAACCTACACAAGAATTTGCCGTAAAAGAGACCTAACGTACACAAGAACGTTTGCACGACATAGTAGCCTAGGGCTAATTATAGGTATAAAAGTATCGATTAAAATAAAATATCGACATAAAAAAATATCGATATAAAAAATATCGAAAGTCAGAAATAATCTACACCTAAGCCTATATATATATATATATATATATATATATATATATATATATATATATATATATATATATATATATATATATATATATATATATATATATATATATATATATATATAAATAAAAATAATAAAATATATAAATAAAAAAAAAAAAAAAAAAAAAAAATATATATATATATATATATATATATATATATATATATATATATATATATATATATATATTATATATATATATATATATTATATTATATATATATGGTAAAGGTGTAGATTGTTTCTGACTTTCTATTGTCCCAAAATATCGATAATCGAAAATATCGGAGAGGCCTAACGTAAATAAACAAGAACTTTGCCGAGAATTAGAGGTCTACGGCCCTATTATACTAGACATACACACAATTATTATTACTTACTTTTCTAGCAGAACCTAATTCGACTTATCATAACCTGAACTACCGAAATTGCCGTAAAAAGAGGCCTAACCTACACAAGAATTTGCCGTAAAAGAGACCTAACTTACACAAGAACGTTTGCACGACATAGTAGCCTATTGCTAATTATATGTATAAAAGTATCGATTAAAATAAAATATCGACATAAAAAAATATTGATATAAAAAATATCGAAAGTCAGAAACAATCTACACCTAAGCCTATATATATATATATATATATATATATATATATATATATATATATATATATATATATATATATATATATATATATATATATATATATATATATATATATATATATATATATATATATATATATTATATATATATTAATATATATTATTATATATTAAGTATATATATATATATATATATATATATATATATATATATATATATATATATATATATATATATATATATATATATATATATATATATATATATATATATATATATATATAAACACTCATCGATGTTTAGAAACTTCGACAGATGGAGGTGACATTATCGCTATGAAATTCCCCTGAATACATAAGAGGGCCGTGAGCCGCTTGTTCACGTGATGTCAAAGGAACAATTTACGAGTGAAACTAACACCATACACCGTATTTTATTACTTATCAGTTAACATAAGGGGATTCCAATACAATTGGTGTTCAAAATGTAATCCACCAGTCTGTATACATCACTCGCAAAAACCGTCGAATGTCCATACTGTTCCTAACACTTGTTGAGCCTTTCTCTTATATGTAGCCTGTCAGTAATTTCTTCCTCGTATACGAGATGTGTCTGTGTTGACGTCACCTGTCTTTTCTGTAACATTGTAGTCATGGCATCCCTCGTACGGAATCTATAAGGTCTTTAACTATGGTGTACACCTGTACGGTGTTTGTGGCCTTTCCCATATTGTACCCTCGATATTACATCCCTATATTTATCCGTAGGAATTTTGTGATAATGTCATCTTCGATCAGCCGAAGTTTGTAAACATCGATGTGAGTCATTATATATATATAATATATATATATATTATATATATATATATATATATATATATATATATATATATATATAATATATATATATATATATATATATATATATATATATATATATATATATATATATATATATATATATATATATATATATATATATATATATATATATATATATATATATATATATATATATATATATATATATATATATATATATATATATATATATATATATATATATATATATATGGAAAACCCCTATATTATGTTGTTGAGAGAGAGAATTGTATTTGAAAATTCTCATTTCGAAGAGTTTTTGATTTTAAATATTTTTAGTTATCAGAGTATTGAATTTTGTGTTGCATTTTTTAAAATTTTGTTATTACGGTTTTTTAACTGATTAAGTGGTTAAAAGTAGGCCACTCAGTAATAAAACACTGAAATCAAAGATCAGAAGTTCACTGTATTTTTCTTTTTTTTATTTATTTATATTTTTTTTTTCAGTAGAAAATAACGGAGTATGTTCTCAAATGTTTTTAAAAGACCGAAGAATAAAACAATTGAAATAAAAGCCAACGTCGGCCTAAAGTATTTAATTTGTGGCACATGTTCTAAAGCGATAGCGTCTGATTTATTAAACTATTTCTATTAACAAAAGCCATTTTAAGCAACTTTCTGATTCTTTCTCTAGTTTTATTTTATTTTAATATCCGCATCCGCGGATATATATATATATATATATATATATATATATATATATATATATATATATATATATATATATATATATATATATATATATATATATATATATATATATATATATATATATATATATATATTCTAAAGACGTCTTTTCTACTCCCTCAAAGCTTAACAATAGGAAGGCGTACGGTCCTGATGGTATTCCTCCTGTGGTTCTCAAAACTTGTGCTTCAGGGCTTTCACCCTTCCTTGTAAACTATTTCGTTTATGTGTTTCTACTTCAACCTTCCCTTCTTACTGAAAACGTTTTCTCATTTAGTCTGTGTCTTCTACAAAGTCTCATCCGTCTCATCCCTACTTGTCCAACTCCCTGACTCCTGTGGTTCTCAAAACTTGTGCTTCAGGGCTTTCACCCTTCCTTGTAAACTATTTCGTTTATGTGTTTCTACTTCAACCTTCCCTTCTTACTGAAAACGTTTTCTCATTTAGTCTGTGTCTTCTACAAAGTCTCATCCGTCTCATCCCTACTTGTCCAACTCTCTGACCCAGACCTAGGCATTGCTCTTGAATTTACTTCACTGTTATGGTCTCTTAACATTCTTCATTCTTTTTTTTTTCACTAACTTTGTCTAGCACACTTTCAGATATTGTATAGCTAGACATATTGCCTTTGATTCAATTGTTTCTGCATATTTCGAATACCTCGGGCATTCCGCAAATATCTCGAAATTTTACCCACCACAGAAAATATAAAATAAATTTCAGTCTTTGCTCCTTACACTGCAAAAATTGTCATATTGAATAGTTGGGACAAAGGGTACAAATGTCACAACAATTTTTTCAGTTATTTTCCATTAGAAAATAAATTGGTGAAACTACTTTCTGATGCGTAATTTGTCTTTTCTGTATTGAAAATTCTCTTGTGTATCTCAAGAATGAAAATAAAATATTATTTACAAAATGTTTGCGTAGGAAAATGTTAAAATACAATAGTGCTCAGTTTTCATGCATATGTTGGAAAACTCGGTATCGACTGATAGTTTTCTATACAACAATTAGTATCGGATGCTGGTGGTTATAAAGTATCAGTCTGGTCCTTTAATTAATATATATAATATATATATATATATATATATATATATATATATATATATATATATATATATATATATATATATATATATATATATATATTCGCCCCTGAATGAAGTACGCCTCACACATCTAGGGAGATTCCACTCATACAACTTCTTGCAAAGGTGGAGTCAATTACTTTCCGTCTTATCAACTCTTCCGCTCTCGTTAATTCTCTCCAATCTCTTTCTGCACGTCGAACTGTTGCGTAACTCTCTCTTTGCTATCGCTATCACAATGGACACTCCTCTTCTGAATTCTTCAGTCGCATACATCCTCCATTGAGAAGGGCTTGTACGACACGTCTTTCTGCACTTCCTCATCTTTTCTCTGTCCAACTCTTTGATCCTCAGACTTAACCGCTGTGCTCAATCGTACATGTACTTTACTGGTAAAGTCTGAACAACACTCCCCTTTATCTGTTTTTTCAACTTATTTCGACTTGCACACTTTCAAACACTATATTTCGAGACATGCACTTTGACTTGCACACTTTCAAACGCCGTATTTCGAGACCAAATATATGGTATTTCCTCAACTCTGGTGGAAATTAGTAAGGCTCTAACCTTTACTCACCAAATATATATTATTATTTTTAATTTTTTTTTTATGCAATAATTTCCCGCATGATGCAGGGTAAGTCAATTGCAGAAAACAAAATATATATTATATTATATTATATATATATATATATATATATATATATATATATATATATATATATATATATATATATATATATATATATATATATAGTCAAGTTGGTCACACCCGTTTCTTATTTGCTATAGAATATATTCAAATTTTTAAAGTCACGTATACACTGTCGTCTATTAAATGTTCAATACTGCTAATATTAAATAAATAATCATATTAATTAAAATCATAATTTGAAATTAAAAATACTTTTTGCTGAAGAAAAAATTTCTAATCTTCATTACAGGAGTCTTTAGCAAATCATAATCTTTTTGTTATTTTAGATTTCTCACTGGATATTGAGGCCCGTTATTTGATGATTTTGGTTTTAGATGTGACGAAATTTCTTAAAATTAATCATCATCAAATTGATCTTCTAATGTACGTAACATTGATATCTAAGACATCAGACATCAAGTTTTTTATGTTTAGTAAATTGAAGTTGCATTATTAATTGATGTTTCAGTCACGAACTTTTCTCTTAATCATTTAATTTTTAGTAGATTTTACTTTCAGTAAAATATATTTTAACGTTAGGGTCAACCCTTTCAATGCTTATTCTAAATCCATTGTTATCCCTTATATATATATAATATATATATTATATAATATATATATATATATATATATATATATATATATATATATATATTATATATATTATATATATATATATATATATATATATATATTAATAATGGCATCCGAATCCGCATCCGAGGAGCAACCTCATCAAAAGCAGCATCCTTATCCGCATCCGCACTTGTGAAAATTAAACCTCCGTATCTGCATCCGCAAATGAGAAAATATAACATGCAATCCATCATTATATATATATATATATATATATATATATATATATATATATATATATATATATATATATATATATATATATATATATATATATATATATATATATATATATATATATATATATATATATATATATATATATATATATATAATATATATATTTCATTCGGAGATAGAATTTGTGAAAATACTTTTCCATTTTAATTTATTCCCAAAATTTCAAGTGGAAAAAGTATTAATTAACGAGTGTTTCACTAATATCTTTAGACCCACTCTTCATTTTCCTACTGTACTCAAACAAAAAATATACTTAAAACTTCCACGTATAGGATCACTTACATCTCAACGTAATAGAAATATTCTTACTATAATTGAAGCTACATTTCAGCAACGGTAGTTCATTCTTATAAATTATAACTCGCTTTCAATTTATAGTTTCTTCAGACCCAAGAAATCTCATCCAATGCTTCTCAGATCTTCATTAATTTATTTATTTAATTGTACCAGCTATAATGCGGCATATGTAGGCCAAACTGGGCTACAATTGAAAGTGAGGATTTATAAGTATAAAGAGTATCCTTTAGAACAGACCATCCTCTTTGCTCTCCTGTACACTCTGTCATAAAAGACCATGGACATACCCACCCTCCTCTTTTTCTTTATCTAATTTCTTTGTTCTTCAACAAGCATCTTCCCTTCTTGATCGTAAGATTTTGAAGTTTTATATATAAAAACTCATTGCCCATCTTTAAATGATCAAGCTTCTTCTATTGTCCTTTTCACTCAATAATTTTCCAAAATAGTCCAGCCTTTTTATTTTTATTTATGTTATTTCAATATTAATATTATTACTTTATTTTTTTTATTATTTTGTTACAATTATTATTATTTTAAATAACTACTATATTTAATGAATTTATATTTTGATTGTATTTTAAAATAGAAATTTGTAAAATTTAGTTTGTGCTGAAGATGGACCGAGATATGGAGTTAAACATTTACAGTGCATTAAATGAGTATGTTAGAATCTCTTATGCGGGATGCACACTGAAGAAACTGGTTTCCTGAAACGTGAAACCATTTGATTTAAAATATATTGGAAGGAGCACACTAAGTTTCTTGAAACAAGTTTCATTTGGTTTCATCAAGCATGTTTTACGCAACCAAAAAGAGAGGTTTTGTCGAAACCAAATTTCATGTGGTTTCATGTTTATGGTTTATATTTTCTTATCATTTCAGTTTTGATTATTGTGTTTTGTTTGGTGTTCAGTTGTGTGTGTCAATTTTTTTAATTAAAATGAGTGACTTAAAAGGCATTCAAATAATTGAATTATTTTAAAGATTTTCTTGTTTGTACAATATCAACATAAAGGAATACCTTTGACCCCGTTGCCTTTTGCTCGTGTTGCAGTCGGGGGAGTCCTTTGGGCTTGACGCCGCGAAAGTAAATCGTGGGCAAGTTCCAGTGCGATTCCCTTTTGTACTGCCGTAGCAGAGTAGTTATCGCACTAGACTTACCATCTTAATGGTTGTTGGTTCGAGTCCACTAGAAGACATTAATTTTCTATATATATATATATATATATATATATATATATATATATATATATATATATATATATATATATATATATATATATATATATATATATATATATATATATAATATATATATATATAGGCTTAGGTTAATTAAGAAGCTTTCTGAGTTTCGATATTTTTTATCGATTTTTTTTTTATATATCGATATTTTGAATTTTCGATTTTAATCGGTATCTCATTGCAACGTTCTTGTATAGGTTAGGCCTGTATTTTACGGCAACTTCGGTAGTTCAGGTTATGATTAAGTCGAACTAAGTACGCTAGAAGAAACTAAATAATAATAATTATAAAATAATTAGAATATATTTGAATTGGCATATCGGTTTCGTTTCGATATTTTCGATTCGAAATTATTTTCGAATATCGAAACTCAGATAACATATCTTATACCTTTACCTATATATATATATATATATATATATATATATATATATATATATATATATATATATATATATATATATATATATATATATATATATATATATAATATAATATAATATAATATAATATATAATTAATTAATAATGAATCGCATATCATATTTTCTCATTTGCGGATGCGGATATAGAAATTTCGTCAACTAACTAGTTTAGATTTCATGGTGGAAGGTTGTGTCTGATGTGTTCTTCGTATTATGTTTGTTTTTTTTTTTTTTATCTAATTCGTTTTAATTTGTGTTTTAGTGCATTTTAGTGTATCCGTGTTTTTAAATGTTTATCACTAATTGTTTATCTACTGTGCAAATTTGTTTTATCAATTTTTCTGTTCTTTCAAAATTTAGTATCTATAGTGGTTTAATTTTCAACGGGATCAACTAGTGATTGATAAAATTTAAGATAAGTTTTTAGTGAATATTTTGTTTTAAATAGAAATAGTTTTATAGTTATATAGTTCCATAGTTAATTTTAACCTTTTAATATTTGTTTTTAACATAACATTATTTCGGTTTTTATTTCGTTTGTTTGTCTCTTCGTTTGTCTGTCTGTTTGCTCGTGTGATTGTTTGTATGTTTGTCAGTTTGATGGATTGGCTGTTTGTTTGTCTATTCTGATCGTAAGTGTTTGTGCAGAATGGCGGGTGTGCGCAGACGTGGGTTCTCTATTCACTTCACCAACGTCCGTGGCTTACGCTCTAACTTAGCTTCTGTGGAATGCCATCTCTCTAATTCTCATCCTAACCTTTTACTCTTGTCTGAGACCCAGATATCAAAGAATTCCTCTTCTAACTTTTTTAATATATCTAACTATAACTTATTTCATAATTTCCGTTCTAAGGGTGGAGTTTTTGCCTACGTTAACACCAACACTCCGGTAACACGTCTTGTGAATCTTGAATCTCCTAACTTCGATGTTCTGTGGCTTAAAATCTTTCTTCCTACCACTTCAATAATCTTGTGCTTCTGCTACTGTTCTCTTAATAGAACAGATTTTTCTACCTTTTTTGAGTACCTAACTACTTCTCACGAGACTGTTACATCTTCGCATCCAAATACTGAGGTCCTCTACCTCAGGGATTTCAACGTACACAACACTGAATGGTTAGGTTCCTCTCACACTGATTCAGGGGGAGAGGAAGCCGAATCATTCAACATTCTCAACGATCTGGAGCAACTGATTAAAGAACCAACACACATTCCAGATCGTCCTAACCAATTCTTGAACACTCTTGCATTTATGTTTCACTACTAGTCCTTCTCTCTATAAATACGCTATCTTCGCACCTATTGGTAACTCCGACCACAATCTAATTTGTCTTAATTTTCAAGCTTTCTCTCCAACTGCTCCACCCTGCCCTAAGCGTATCTTCTGGCACTTTGATCGGGCTGACTGGGGGGCTTTGCGTTGCTTCTACGCTAACTATTCCTGGAGTGACTGCTTTTGTCTCTGAAGACGCTTCGGTCTCTGCCGATAAGGTGGGGGCCGTAATCGTTGATGGGATGAGCAGGTTCATTCCTTCTTCAACTAAATCTTTCTCTCCTCAAAATCCATGGTTCGATCGTGCTTGTTCTCGTGCCATTCAGGCTAGAGACATCGCGTATCGAGAGTGGAAAAATTCTCCTTCTCCTATCACTCTGGCTAATTTTCATTCAGCTCGGAATCGTTGCAGGGATATTCTTCGACGAGCAAAGCAGACTTTCACCAAACGAAGGTGTGCTGAGCTCCTAAATTCTCCTACTGAAAAATCTTTCTGGCCTCTTGCCAAAAACATCTCCAACAATTTCTGTAAATCTTCCTTTCCTCCTCTTATTCGCTCTGATGGTTCTGTTGCTAACACTCCAACTGAAAAGGCTAATCTCTTCGGCCTCCTATTCTCCCTGGACGACTCCGGCAATCCTCCTCCTACACTTCTCCTCTCAGAGGTCCCATGCCTTTACCTGTGATTACATTTGATCAGGTGCATGGGCTTCTGAAATCTATGAACGTAAGGAAGGCAAGCGGACCCGGATGGCATTCCTCCCCGAGTTTTAAGGGAGTGTGCTTCTGAGCTGGCTTCGTCCCTCGTTCAACTTTTCTCTCTATGCCTCAATACTAGTACTTTCCCTCAGTGTTTTAAGCGCGCATTAGTCCAACCTATTCCGAAGAAAAGGTAGCCACTCTGATCCTTCTAACTATCGTCCTATAGCTCTCACTTGTATTCTGTCTAAGATCTTTGAAACCCTTCTCAACTCTCACTTCTTAGATCATCTGGAATCTCATTCCCTTCTTTCTGATCATCAGTATGGCTTTCGACGCTCGAGGTCTACTGGTGATATACTTTCCTATCTCACAGATCTATGGTCTTCTGCCCTTAGGGACCATGGGGAGACTTGCGTGGTGGCGCTTGACATATCTAAGGCGTTTGACCGGGTATGGCATGCGTCACTGCTTTCCAAGCTCCCCTCCTTTCTTAAGCTTACTTATGCCTAGTTTTCTTTCTAATCGTTCCATTTCTGCTGTTGTTGATGGAGCAACTTCTTCTTCCTTTCCTGTCAATAGTGGTGTTCCTCAGGGTTCTGTCTTGTCTCCTACTCTATTCTTACTTTTCATTAATGATCTTCTCAGTTGTTCATCTAACCCTATCCATTCATATGCCGATGACTCAACCCTCCATTCTTCTACTCATTTCAAATCTGCTCCTTCCTTTGCATCTAGAGTTGCTTCTCGTCTTCATCTTTCCGATTCCATTCTTGCAGATCTGGATAGAATTTCCCAGTGGGTCGTTCTCAACATTGTGAAATTCAACTCTTTAAAAACAAAACTTCTAGAAATCACCCTTTCAAAGACACCTCCTAACTTTTCTATTTCTTTCGATGGTTCTCCCATCTCTCCTGTTGACAATATAAACATCCTTGGTCTTTACATAAACAAAAAAATGTCTTGGAAACTTCATCACACAAGCCTAGGGCGGCCAAAGAAGCTGGGAGTTCTGCTTAGACTGCGAGAATTTTTTTCTTCCTCGCAGTTACTTCAATTATACAAGGGTCTCATCCGCCCTTGTGTGGAGTACTGCTCTCATATCTGGGGTGGCTCAGGTTTCACCCGTCTTTTGGATAGGGTTGAGTCAAAGGCTAAAAGACTTATAAACTGTTCCGCTCTTTCTAATTCTCTTGACTCTTTATCTTTGCGATGTAACGTTGGTGCCTTGTCTCTTTTCTATAGGTACTACAGCGGCAAATGCTCGAGGGAACTATCCACCCGTGTACCTCCACCTTTACGGCGTCCTCGCAGCACAAGGGGTGCAATGTCTGCGCATCAATTTTGCGTGGACATAGGCAACTCCAGGCTTGTCCGCTGTGGTGCCTCTTTCTTTCCTGCCACCTGTTTTGTGGAACTCTTTCCACCTTCTGTATTTCCTGCAGAATTTAATCTCAATTTCTTTAAAGCCCGCGTCTGCGCTCACCTAAGAAATTTGCGTTAGGTGGGTACTGTAAGGGTGGTTTTCATTTTTTGGATTTTGTGCTCTTTTACTTTCATTTTTATTCTTTTAACACCCCCTCCTTGAATAGGGCTTTGCCCGTGAGTGTGGTTGATGTGTAAAAAAAAAGTGCGGATCGGGTTGAATTTTCGAAGTGCGGATGCAGATGGCATATTGAATTTTTGAAAGTGCGGATGTTAATTTTGATGAGATGCTGAATGCGTATGCCATCACCATTATATATATTATTAAATTATTTATATATAATATATATATATATAAATATATATATTATATATAATATATATATATATATAATATATATATTATATATATATATATATATATATATTATATATTTCTCACTTTTTCTCGCATCTTCTCCGGTAGACCTTGCGATTTGAAGAACGTCCTCCAAGCCTCCCTGTTGACGTATGTTCTCTCATCTTCGACTTCTTCGATCGTAGCCCTCCTCGCATTGATTGGCTCTCCCATCGTCCATCCATCTTCTCCTCGGCCTCCCGACCGGTCTTCGTCTACAGGACTCTACTCCATTATTCTTCTAGGTCCCTCTCCTCCTTCATCCTCTGACATGTCCGTACCATCCCAGCCGATTTCGTTGTACCTGCTCGCTTATCGACTGTATCCCCAACTCCTGTCTTATCATGTCACTTTTCTTTCTGTCTCTCAAAGTCACCCCTTTATTCACCCTCATCACTCTCATGTCTTCAGCCTCCAGTCTTCTCTTTTGTATTGTTGTCAATGCCCAACATTCAGAACCATAAATCAATAGAGGTCTCAACATTGTTCTCTATATTATATTTTAACTTCTGGTATTGTTCTCTCACTCAATATTGTGTATAAGGCACCCACATTTTTTGCAAACTTCTTCACTCTCTGATTCAACTCCTCCTCCATTCTACCCTCGCCTTCCACCACAACACCCAGGTACTTGAATTTATCCATTTGGCGCAGTTCCATCCCCTCTATCATTATATTCATTTCTTCCAGGCTCCCTCTAGTCACTCTCATTACCTCAGTCTTGTCTATGCTTATCTTCATACCTGTTCCTCTCATTTGGTTGTTCCATTTGTTTTTATCTTGGAGGTCGTCCCCCTCCTCCGCAATTAAAGACGCGTCGTCTGCATATGCAAGTATGTTCACCTTCCATATATATATATATATATA